>JANRGW010004212.1:0-86461 GCA_024733675.1 Psilopsiagon aymara | reverse complement strand
GTCTCTTCTGAGCCTTCTCTTCAGGCTGAACAAGCCCAAGTCTCTCAGTCCATCTTCGTAGTCACTTGCTGAGGGTGCACTCATGAGCAAATAAAACCTATATAGTCCACATGCCTATTTATAGACTAAAATTTGCATTAGATTTTATAACTATCAATAAAATGAAACAAAGGTGTATTTTTTAAAAACTAGAGGAAAAAAGTACCATCATGATCTACAGTGGTACAGTGGAGCTTTCACCTCTGTATTCACTTAGGTTGCAATTCAAATTACAGAACTGAAAATCTTCCACAAATTATCACAAACATATCTGTGGTAAGAGAACATTTTGGTTTAAGACTGGTAGATCCATATTGCAAACCTGTATTAAAGGCAAATGCAGCTTTACATCATAGCTTCTTCTATATCTGAGCTCTATCGGTTCATTTCACGATCAGTGTCAAAGCCAGCTATTTTTTTCATGTGACACATATTGTTACCTAATTAACGAAACATGATCCATGAAAAAAAAATAAAGCTCAAACCCCCATCTGTCTGGTATTTTCATATTTCCCTTCATATATCCTTTTGTAACCAGCTTTATCTGAACACCATGTGCCTGAGGCAAGTATTTATAAAACAGTACCAATATACTGCAAAATATTGTTACAGGTGCTTACTTTGCAAAAAGTTCACAACATCAGTGAATATGTTTTGTTTAAATGGTAGGAAGAGAGGCTTGCCAAAAAAAGGAACTAAATGTACTCCCCACAGCCAGATGATAGCATCAATAAATGTGCAATTATACTTCCAGCTTTTGTTGCTACTCTTTTGGTAATGTTCATACGCAACTAATTGTATTGTCTTGAAATGGTAGGTATGCATAACGTGCACTAAAGAACTAATGAGAACACACTCACCATGCACTATCAGGACATATTCTGTGCTGTTTCGGCCAATGGGATTTTTTGCTTCACATCGGTACGTGCCATTGTCTGTTTTGTTTAGGAAACTGATGCTTAGGACCCTGCCGTTGACAACCATTCTCTCTGGATCTGGTAGCTCTCCACCATCCTTTGTCCATAGTACTGGTTCCGGCCTGTTGGATCCAAAGCAGTGCATTTAATCAGATACATGAAACATGTATATGCAAACATATACATCAGAAACAGCAGTGTCATAAACTTATGAATAGCAACCTGACAAAAAAAATTCAAACATGATCTGAGTTACTGGATATGATAAACTGTCACTATGGCAGGGGGGTTGGAACTAGATGATTGTAAGATCCTTTCCAATCCTAACCATTCTATGACAACCTCACCATTCCGGATAGGAACTACTAAAGTCAAATAACAAAGCAAGGAAAGGAAGAGAAACAGAAAAGGAAACAGAATGGTACTGGATCAGACCAAGATCTTTCCTAAATTAAACAATAATTCTTGCAAGGTTTCAGTTCCCACAGTTTGGCAAGATGCTTGGCAAGCTAACTGAAAACAGTTTTCCATTTGTGAGATGAGCAATATGGCCCTGTGCGTCTGACAGGCATCAGAAATCATGCAAGCAGGCTGAGGTAGATGTAAGTGGTTTGTAAATGGATTCTAAAATTATTTAGGCCATTCACAGGTGCACTTGCATGCACTGAGTGTTTTTCCTAGACCAGGCATATCAGTCTCAAAGTAGCACATCTTACACACAATCTAAATTTATATCTGTTGCTGCACTGTGTCACAGCCCATCCCTTTTTCCACCCTTTCTGCATCCTTCCCTCAAATAATCGCTTGTTCTGCATGTTATCACACGCAATATAAGATTTAACTTAAAATCCTGGATTTCTTTCTTCTGTGAAGCCTTTCCTCTTGTGCTTTATGGACTTGCATCAGACAAGCCAAAGCCAAGCACTGACAGCAGTAATGCCCTAGGCAAGTTAAGGGTGCTACAGAGAAGGGAACTGACAGTCTTGCAGATTCACACATGCCTTCCCACTGGCAAGTGATACCTAACTCTTTCCTAAAGACTGTCAAGAAGCTCCACAATTCCTGAGATCCACCTAACAGACAGCAGAATGTATTTATTACTGGAATGCAGTCTTTACTTACATGTAATAAGATCTACTTTCAAACCTACATGAGAGAAATCACCAAAAAGACAGGCTCATGACTGGAGTGAAAAACTGGCTTGCTAAATCCTGTCTGTCTCAGAGTATCTCAGGCCCTTAGATGCTAGTCACTTAGGCAAGATATATACAGACTGGAGATTCATTATTACATTACTTGTATCTTGGAAGCTCTGTACACTGTAACCCAAATATCAATCCCTTTCTTTCAGGTACACTACTTAAGTAATTTCAGTCAGAAGCAGTTCTGGATTTGCACATATATTTGGTAGGAGAGCATATGATTATATTTTCCTATTGCAGTATGCACTTGCATGACTAAATAAAAAAAACAAAATACAGAATATCGTTATAAAATCAGCAGATGCCAAGTCTTACTCAAGAAATACTTATTTCCATGAATTTAAGCAGGTTTTAAAAGCCTATTAAATGTAATAGGTGTTAAGAATAAGAATTAAACCTTAGCACCTAAGGAGAGACATTTTGCCAAGACATGGCCTCCTGCACAGAAAACCAGTTTTAATGACTTCCATGACATGATTTTCTTTTAAGTTAGGCAAGACATGCAAACAAAATGATTTTTTTCTGAAATGCACTTACTGCTATATAATTGATACTACTTTTTAAGGTAAAAATACTGTAACTTATGTTTCTCTGAAAGATAAGGGCAATTTATACATATTTTAGCAATATTTGGATGCTATCTTGTTAAATTGTTGCTGAATTTATTACCTAGACTCGCTATTCTCTGAAGCTATGATTTTATTTAGAAAATCATGTATATTAGTGTAGCATATACTTAGGGCACAAAACAAGATTCATACAATTTTAAACCAAGGTTTATGAACTGTCTGTTTAATGGGCCTTATTTATACTTTATGTAAATGTGTCTTAATAACCTTCCTAAGTGCACTTTCACAAACTGGTGTGTAAATTCACCTGACACACAATATACACACTTCCTTTCTGCTTAATATGAGCAGGGAATCCAGATGTCCACGCTGTTGCAGGAACATTGCCCTACAGAGTTCACAACATTAAGGTGCAATTTGCTTTGATATGTTAAAGTGGATTTGTTCAGTTTTCTACTGAACTCCTCATTGTTTCCCATTTACCAGCTTACTGTGAATCTGTAATCCCAGAAGTGGAAACTCTGAAACACTTCTGCTGCAATGTGCACCATTACCTTCATAAATGGCATGTAAAAGCAACTTCTGTGCAGTGGTAATTTATGGAACTTACATTTTAAATTGAAATTAGATGGCATATCCTAGGGGAAAACCCATAGGATAACAAATACGTATGAAATGGAGCCTTGGATATAAATTATTCAGGGAGCTTTGTCACATAGTAATACACCAACTCCAGTCTTATAGAGAGTGCTTAGCTATCATTGCGAGATGATGGTGACAGAAAAATCAGGGCTTAAAGAGAGGCAGATCTCTATACTCTGGGTATTGAGGAAACTGCTAATTAACAGTTAATATTAAGCCATCCTGTGCTGGCTTAGTGGCAGCAGCAGAGCAGTTTCTGGGCAGCCAGCCCACGGTCAACACACCATGCTGGCTGGGCACAGCTCTCACTCCATTGCACCGCTCTGAAGGAGGATGATGCCTGAAGCAGCAATTCTGTCACAGCCACAGAATTAAATTTTGCCTGCACTGCTGGGAGGCTGAGACATTCCAGTCTGAACAATTCATTAGTTAGGCAGAAGTGAGCTAAGAACATGAGACATGCTCGTGAACCCAGGCCAGCATGCTGCTGCTGTCAGTGATACGGACAGCATGTGAGCGTGGCTCTTTCCTGTGGTCCATTCCCCCTGTACTCCTGTCAGCATCCACAATCATTCTATATGAGATGTTGGAGGGCACATCTATTGTTCTCCTTTGTGTCTACTTAGTATTTAGATCTTTTGCCCATGAATGTCTCTAGTATCTTTTTGAATCTGCTTATACTGTCAACCCAGCCTCCTGTAGAAATGCATTTTGGAAGCTCTTTGCCCACTGTGCAAAAACTTATTTACTTTTATCTCTCTTACACTGATCCCCTAGCAGTGGCAATGAATATTGCAGGATATGGTAAGTAATGCTTCTGCATATTATAACTTTGCTATAATTTATGATAACCTTGTACTTAGTAGGCTTCTCTCTCTCCCTCTTTCTCAGAATTTGATAACTTTTGAGATTATTGGCGGGGGGGGGAAAAATCACAAGAAAAAAGGGCAAAGGAACCATAAATTTAGAGCATATTGGCTTTTCCTTAATAACTGCTTTAATACCATCATTGTTCAAACCACAAATGCAGCTACAGCATTGATGGGAAAGCTTTCATTCTGTGACACAAGGCACAGAGAAGTCTGGATTTCCCATAGTTTACCCTATCTAATCATGGTTGCCATATTGTTACCATATTGTTCATGGGTACAGATCCAGGCAGAGGTTCTTTATCTTACCCAACATTTTGAAATGGTTCTGGCTCAACTGGGTTATATAGGTTTGACATTCTAAAACACATGACAAATATGTTTCCTGCTAACTTTGCACATTTTGCTCCACTGCATACATCTCCAATATTGCAGAATTTCAGCTCTTTTTCACATGCTATAAAGTTGCCAGAATGCTGTTTATTACTGTGTGGTCAAAGAGGGCATCCCTGTGCCTTGGATTTGTGTTTACTTCTAGTTAAATCACACCAGTTTAATCCCTATTCTTCTCAAACAATCTTGAAAACATCTTTCTTGGAGTGCTATATGAAATCAGAATGAGTGCTGTGGCCACTAATGCAACTGTGTGTTACTACCTTCACACATTTCATGGCACAAACAAGCTCACAGACCTGCTCTGTACTACAGGACCATGCAGCCTACTACTGCCAATGCAGTTACCCAAAGAACAAGTCTGTCCTCCCTTTTTCCCCAACTTTGGATGAGAGGTGCTTTTCTATATCCCTGGTTTAATCTCTCCCATGTGGATGCAGTTAAGTGGAAATGAGCTGCACTATCACTGAGATGCTTCATTGGGTTGGGGGAGGTAGCAGAACAGAAGCACCAAGATGCTGTTTTCTTCCCTAAAACACAGCTCTGCTTCTGGCTTACCTGGTTTAATTTGCTCTCAGTGTAACACCTTTTAAAACAAAACCAAACAAATGAAGCATGCTGTACTGAAGAAATGATTTCAAAGACATAGCTCAACTGTGACAGCCCATGCTATTCCTTTGGCTAGTACATATTGCTTTTACTGACTTGGCTTTGCATGCAGCTGCCACAGTGGCACTATCAGGACTGTGTTAAATGGAAAGAAGCCAGAGATATTAATCCCAAGCATACTAAACATCCTGAACATACTAAACAACCAATGACTTCTCTGTAAGCGCCCCAAAAGAAGTTCGAACTCTATACTCTCCCTGAAAAACTCCTAAATGCGCTTAGATTTTGGTATAATTTACATTTAATCCTAGTAGAAAGGCACAGAAGCAAAAGGGAACTGGTTTTGAGTACAGATACATGGTTTTCTTGCTTGTCTTGACGTTAGTTTCAAAACCTGACATAAAAAGCAACAGAATTCAGTACTCTTGCCTAATCAAACTGAAATGGGACTGCAATGAGGATATAAAAAATGGGCATCATGTTCCAGGATGCTTCATGCTTTGCATTGTGGAACAGGAGTTTTCTTGCAAGACACTTAACACAGAATTTGTGAGCAAAGCAAAATTCTTTTCTCATCCTGAGGCTAAGAAACCTTTTCTTCCAAAAGAAGTCAGAGAGGAAGGTAAGGGCCAACTGGAATGTGTTGGGGGGTGGAGGGGGGAAGGAAGCTGTTTTAAAAACCACAGCTGGATTTGATTAGAAAACAAACACTTAGGCACAGACTTACCTTTTCAACGAGTGCTTATGTAACACAAAAGTCAACAGTTAATACTTAAATCCACATTAATAATTTTTATAATCTAGGCCTTTAAAGTTACACATTTTAAAACAAGCTTTTCCATTTTCCACCCCTTTCTCTATCCTTAACCAAAGGACTGTGATGTTTCAGTCCTTTCCTATAAATCTCCTTTCTAGCAATATCTTTATATCTAACCATTATATTTATCTTAAATTTGCCTTCATTCAAAAATAATACATAGGTCTATTGTATCACCTTTTCTTTCTGAACAAAGTGAATTTAAGCAATGCAATCCTTTCTCACTTGAAAGTTCTTGGGTCTATTCATTTTTGTTGCCCTTTGCTGGTTTCTGTGTACAGAAAGGTCATGTACACAGCATTCTTCACTGAGACCTTAGTAAATAACACTTAGAGAACTTACTGGCCCATAATACTAGCATAGGAATTTCTGTAAGATCACACTCAAAAAAAAAAAACCAACCCCAAAACAATATAAAAAGATCCAGCACTGATTTTTTTCATACTTAGCCCCTCTGGGCATCTAAATATCCCATCAAAAATTCTGTAGCCAATGTGGGCAAAAATCAGGAAGATGGAAGAAGGATTTATGGAACACTAACAAGACACATAAATCCATTATTTTGAGCATGGCCCTCTTGTTCAATGCCTTTTACTTCTCCAAAGAGGCACACTTGTATTCTCTGAAGTCCATAAAAACATAATCTAGCAGATACACTCAAATGACTAATGGAAAAGGTAGCACCACATTTATCAGAGCATTTTTTGTTGACATCCTGGTGCAATGTTAACAGTCATCTAAAAGAACATTGCTTCATTAATTTGAAACCTACAGTTTCTCTGTATTGAGAACCTGGGGTTTTAGTTTTGTCAGTTAAACATTCAGTTGAAAGTTCAAATCCTGAGGGAACCTTTCATTTACATAAAGTCTCAGTCTGATGAGTCATACTGGGGGGAGTTGATTTGGGACCATTTCATCTATAAAAATATCAATATCCACAGTTGCTAGCCTTTCATAAAAGCCTTAGATAGATGGGTTTTATTTTATGAGATAAGAACTCATAGTGATTCTGCAGTTCTGCAAAGCCTGAGTAACCTTCACAGGGTGTTTTTCTCCCCAGAAGAATTAGTCAAGAATATCCTAAGTACTTTTTATGAAGTTCTCTTTCTTTTTTAAAAAAAGAGAAGCTTTGAACATCAGAATTTGCTATTATATTTGTCTCAGCAGACATAAAGTAGCCTAAGAATATTTATGGTTCCCTATACCAGTGTTTTTAAAATGGTTAAGGATTAACTTACCAACATATGCTTAAAAAAGTTGGCAACAAAATACAGAATTCCACTTTTTAGATCATAAAAATCTGACAGGAATTCACAGCCATAGAGACAACAGGAACAAAAGAAATGTGGGAGACAGTTGCAGTGTATTAGTCCTTTGAAAAAGTTGCTTAAATTGTAAAGAGGTGTCAGGAATTTCAAATGGAGTTAGTATGCATCATTTGCAGAAAAAACAAGAACACTAAACCAAACAAGAAAAAAAAAAAACAAACCACCAAATCATTTATCCTTTGCCTTTTGTCCTGGATTCAGCTAAAGCCTTTCTTTCCTCCACCACATGCATCCCTGGCTGTAGCTTGCTTGGGATAAATTAGGCAGTCTTCTGACCTTGAGGCTGACTTATTGGATTACAGTTGCTAACCATGTTGATATGATTACTAAATTTGCAACTGAAAGTCCTTATCCCTCAGCAGCCTGTGGAAGCAACTGATTAAAGTGACTCAAGAAGAGTCTTTTTCAAACCAAAGGCTTTTATTCTTTTACCTAAAGATATAGATTGCTAAGGGGTAAAAGAGTATTTTTTTCAGCGTCACATCTCCCCCTTCAATCTAATCTTTCAATAAGTTTTACAGCTCCTTTAAGGTCAGTTCATAAACACATTTGCCTGTAAAAACCTAATTGTTTTCTTTCTACCATAATTCTCTTTCCTTCAGTATCTCCATCTCATTGGCCTCATAACCCATTTCCCTTTATCCTTCAGTACCTTTAGAATCTAGGATGCCTTTTGACCTAAGGCTTTCAGCCCATAACACAGCCGTGTAATGCTGCTGGTCTCTGAACAGCTTTTTCCCAGTTGACGATCAAACCATTTAAATGCTAACTTCTTTAAAACTATTTACCTGTAGCTTTTCCCTTTGCCTTTTGTGCATTTCTTACTCCCCCCCCCCCATATTTTTTGTTAGTAATTTTCTAGAAGGCAAAGCAATATCAAACAAATATCCCCCAAAAGTGCATAATCTATCTATATATGTATGTATATATGAAGTTTCTTACCTAAACCCAGTATTATTCACAGTCTTCCCAAAGAAGTATAAAAAACCCTGCTGTGATATTGGATATTGGCTTTCTCATAGTCATGAGACAGATCAACAAGAGCACTTATGTGAAATCAGAAGATACTTTATCAGTGCATTGCATTAGAAATATACCTTGTAGAGACAGACAAAAAGATTGTCTCAAAAACCAACCCCAACTCTGTGAGGGAGATGCCACAGGGATCAGAATTTAATTTAAATAAACTCAAAAAGTTACATGAAAGCAGATGTGGGGGAGAGTACCTTATATTTGTTCATAAATTACCACTCTCCCTAAGGTAAGTATAATGCAGGAGAAAAAAAGGAGACCAAATTGGTGTGCTCACTGCTGTGGGTGATGCACTAGTCTTCTCATGATCCATATTAGAAATGAAAATGTAGGTCAGAGAATTATAACTCATTATAGTAGTCACTCTGTGTGTGTTGGAGAAGCAGTGTTTTGTCAGAGTTAGTTTGGTTATGCCAGCACTGCCAGCCTTTCAGCTTTGAAGGAAACGCAAAATCAGAGAGCTCCATCTTGCATATACACAAATGCTCACAGTCGAAAAAGAAGAGAAGAATCTTGTAATTGTACCCTCCACCTTCTTGATACAAATTAAGATTAAAAACACTGTGTGCTTTCTAAGGGACTGTTGATTTTCTTCAGCATATGCCTCTGCTCCTTCCTAAGTCAGCAAGTGGGAGCACTGCAGATGTGCTAATTTTAATGTGATTTCATAGCAGAGAACAGTAAATGCCTTCAACTTCTGGTCCCATTCCACAACCTCACCTTCTGCCCACACCTCTCCCAGGTTTGTCACATACTCCATCTACTTTCAACTTTTGGTGTCTCATCTCATCCCCCCTCCAACTTTTTTGTTTTCTCTGAATCTGACCAACTTCCCAAACAACAGATTGGACGTTCTATGCCTTTATCCTTTCTCAAGTCTTCAGATGTTTCTGCACGAGGCAGGCAATTACTCCCATGAAAGGCAAAGTTTGCTGAACTACTTTATTTCTGTTGTCCAACAGGTATGAATGCAGAAACACAAAATGGAGAAGGGAGAAAGAGGCTGCCATATTTCCAAACTCTCAAGGCCAGACCATCACTTCACAGCAAATGAAACTGAAGAACGCAGGCACATTGGTGCATACCATAAACAAAAAGGTAAAGCTCTTTCAAACACATATTAGAAGGCCATGGAATAGGCTTCATGTTTTTCATTTTTATGCTATTTATATTTCTGGATATTTTAAGGCATTTTTTGTTCTTCAAATCAAAATGCCTAGTATTTTAGAACTTTTTTAGCAGCCAGACATTAACCACACTTTTTTATATATATTTTAATATCTGAGGCTCAAAACTTCTTAAGTTCGGAGAAAACACTGTAACCCCTACAGCTTACAAACAACTTTCATGAAAAAGTGCACTTTAAAATCCTTTGTCTGTAAAAAACAATGGTATGTATGCCTATACTGTTCATTTTGTGTTGCCAGTTTATAAATAATGTTTATTTCTTTTAAATTTTAACCAGGAAAAAAAAAAAAAAAAAAAAAAAAGTCCTCCACAGAAGTGCAACATCTCTCAAAAAGATTCCAGAGGGTAAAAAGGCAGGAGAGGTGGAAGCCAGAATAGAAGCAGGAATGAAGAAAAAAACCCAAACCAACCAAACAAAAAATGCTACTAAAAGAGCTGATGTAATGAATTCTGCCTTACTTTTTTGGGAATGGAGGCTTTCCAGAAGTGACCCCCACTGTCAGCTAACTGACACCAGCTCAAGGGCAAAGTACTAGGTAATACTATGCAGGAAATATCTGCCTGGAATTGACCACAGATTAGATAAGGTGTTTTCCCATTTCCCTAAAGTAGCAAAGATGCTACTTTGTATCAGACATGTTGTTTCGGAAGTCTTGTATTGAAGGCCTGATATGGACAGATTGCGCAACAAGGAACTGCCCAGGTAGATGCACGATGCATTTGCCAAGCAGCCATTCAACAGCTCCCACAGGTAATGGATAAGATATCCCTAATAACATATTGATAAAAAAGCAAACGACAGCTTTGCTTTTAGGAGACTGTGAAAGAAAGAGGAGGGAAACAGACCTTCTCTATAGGCTATGTCTCACTGCCGCAGGCAGAGGGGGAAGGCAGACCCTGTGAAGCCACAATCTCATCTGGAGAATTGAAAGTCATGAGAGCCCAAGCTTCAGACTGACAGCCAGGTAATCTTCCATAGGGGGAGAAGTGAGCTCCAGTCAGGCCTACAGAGACATTATTGCCGTCAGGGGAATCGGCAAAAGAGGGAGCAAAGAAACAGTGATGCCCAGAAAGGACCTTTTAAATTCCAGAGTTGGAAGTACTCTGGATCAGTACTGGAGCACGTTGGTAATATATGCCCTTCCCCTGTTCTGCCTGGGATTATTGATGTGCAAATTAGAAAGACAAATCCCTTTCTTTTCAGCCTCATAAATTAAGACCTACGCTTTCAGATGGTGGCGGTAGGGGGGAGAAGGAGAGGAAAAATATATACAGATAAAGTGAATGTAAAAAATAATTGTCATACATTGCTTAAATATTTTATTGCTGCTCCTAGGGGCTTTTTATTTTCTGTCAGGGTACAGCTGAGATGATAAACGGCATGGGAGAATTTCATTCACATGAAAAATTATTGATTAAGCACAGAAATCACAACGGCCAGGTTTAGCTATAATTTTAGTTCTATAGGTTTCTAATTATGTAGTCTGTGTTCAAACAGCTAAATCTTTGGGCTTCTTATGCTGCTGTTTACACCTTGTTGATTCCTTCTTAACCTTTAAGAGCTACTGAGAAATTAGTAAATTATTCTTTTTCATAAACTGTAAGTAAAGCATGACTGTAAGAACAAAGAATGATAGCAACTGCAGTGGATTAAATGGACAATATCTGAGAAAAATGTATTTCAAAGTCATGCAAATGTCAGCAGTATTAAGATAATATGGTGCTCAAGGAGATGCATTAGAATGGTTGCTGGAATTACTGGGATTAACCAAGAACTATGCTCCTAAATTTAATGAAGTACTGCTTAGAACAGGAAAGCAGCAGCAAAGCATAATGATAGGATGTGCACACCTTAGTTACTATGCATTTCACAGAAGAGAGGAAAATGACATTTTCTCAACCAGTATGTCTTCAGATCCATTTATAACACTGCGTTTCTTCACACAAGTTTAAAAGCATCCCCAGCCAGGGCAACAGCAGCTGGGGAAAATACCAATTTATCAGCAATAACAGAATAATAGCAGAAAGAGGTTTACCACTACTTATTTTAAATATTTTACATTTTCACATTAGAGGATTAAAAAATCCTATAATGTGAAAAAAACTAGCTTGGCTTACATAGGCTAAACTGAAGTGCCACATAGAGATAATGGTGGAGACAGCAAAAAAGAGGCAACAGGAGGTAAATACTACACTGCATTATCAGTTCTCTTTTCTCTTTTTCCTTAATCAACATTTTGTCTTCTGGTGGTTTCCCCATTGCCAGTTGAGGCCTGAAGGGTATATCAAGATATTAATGAGGGTTTTTTTTCCTTTGATGAATCTGGATTTTACACTGCTTAGGTATTTCAACTGAGATACTATTCGCATGCATAACTTGCACTGGTTTCAGTGAGAGCTGTGTCCCAACACTCGTAAGAAACTCTGTCTCTGTTATTACAGTAAGCTGAGAAATCCCATCTAGGAAAAAACAGCTGCACTTTCTGAACGAAGGTCAAATGCTTGCTGGCACTAGAGTCATGAGGAAAACAGAGTGGCTGATTCATTTCTGCTTTTTCCATAAAGTAAACAGTTGAAAATCTCATTCACAGTTACTTGCTTGTCCAAATACTACTTGTTTAAAATAATTTGCTGTTGATGTTGGCACAGCCAAGGAGAAGCCTCATGAAACTAAAATTCTTTCATGCACTTGAGGTGCAGTGACAACACCTGGAGAGCTGATGAAAGTACCAGCGCTGCAACTTGCATGACAAGCAAGCACTGTACAGTCTTCAGTAGCAAAGCTCATTAACCAAGGTATGCGCTTCCTGACTTTCAATGCATGTAAAAACATCATGAAGTTTGGGAGATGTAGCAAATATCTTCTTTTCACCAGATAAGAAACCTTTAATAATAAGAAGTATAGCAGCAACAACTCTAAGATCTTTAGTTGAATCATGGGTTCTTCTCAACAAGTAACCAAATGTTTGTTGATATTTATAACAGCTATAGGAGCACCAAAAGAAAGTGAATAGTCCATAAAGTTTTTGCATCTCAGTTATATTTTTTCCAAATGTCAAAAAAGCTGATGTAGAAGCACTCTGTATTAAATTATAATTAATAATGAAATGCTTCATGCTTTCAAGGATAAAACAATGAAATCTTAACAACAATACTTTGGGAACTTAATATTATTTATATTTCAGAGCTAAATCCTACACTGTGGACTGTTTGTTTCTTTACATCTAAAAATTACTTATGAAACACTAATACAACAAGGGGGGGGGGAAGGAGACAAACATTTACTTACAGGAGTTTGCTTTTCTTCTCCCAAATGTATCATTATCTCCAGACAGAGGGGAGTGTTTTAGTTCACACAAACTTCTCTCACACAGAAAATTATTCATTAGTACTTTCACGGTAATAATTTTAGCACTGTAAAGGAGAGATCCTCAAGCTCTGAATGGGATCCAGCTCCATTAACATCTGGTCCTCGCAAGCTGCAGTAGTCTATGCTCAGTGCTTAAGAACACAGAAACAGCCACACTGGATCAGACTAAAAGTTCAGCTAGCCCAGTGCCTTATCTCCAAAGACAGAGAAAAGCAGATGCCTAGGGCCAAGCACTGATGCTGCCTCCCTGCACTCATCTGACCTACAACTATTTCAGGCATTTCTGACACCAAGTACAGTTTAAAACTATACTGTAAACTTTAAGGATGTTCCTTTCCATGGACTTAACACAGTTTTCCCTTGAACTACCATGAATATTTGCCATCTGCCATATCCATTGACAATGAATTGCCAAAGCTTACTGCTCATTTTATGAAAAACAGCATCCTTGCTTTGCAATAAAACTTCTCACTAGCTTAGTTAATCCTTGCTGCTTGAAGATAAAGAACCAACAATCCCTAAAAATTCTCTGCTTTTTACAGTTTTGGAAACATCTCTAATATTTTCCCTCTACATCAAATAGGCCAACTCATGGCATACTTTCACTGCCCTTTTAGGAACTTCAATATAAGATAGGATTTTCCCTCTGCAAAATGAATTCCCCCCCCCCCCAAAGTGTTTTTTTTTTTCTTATTCAGATGGTAACTCCAGTCCTTTCTATAGTTTTTACTATCTTTGAAGCCCAGATATCAGTTCCACAGACTTGCACATTCTGGAATATCTCCTGAAGCCTGTTGTCCCAAGTTAGCAAGGTGGTTTTAAGCATGAAGTTTCCTGTCACTGTTCATAATTCATCAATCTCGTTCTTGAATTCCCTTTGAATGCTGGGGTGAAACCATCTGATCCTGCTGACTTATTACTGCTTGTTTTGCCTGTTCATTCCACAACCTCCTCCATAGCCCATTTAAGAAAATCCTGCTGGAGAGCACCTCAGAAAAAAGGGAATGTGTAATACATCCAGTTTCTCCCACAGTAAATACAGATGTAGCAAATTCATCTGGCTGCCCAATATACTTTGATCCTCGGTTGATCCTGGAAATGTACTGATATACTTTCTGATTTATTTCAAGACAGATTAACTATTACTTTCAATTTCCTTCACTATTTGCCTCTCTAACATTTCCCCCTTCTCCCTTTTCTTTTTTCCTTTATTTTTTTGGAGGGTTGGCTTGACTGCATTTTTATATTTAATCTGGCCAAAACTAAGGATCTTTTCTTTCCTTCAGAAAACATCTTTCAAATTACGGTTTTGCCATTTTTACTTCGCTTTCTCCCCTGTTTAGCCTCACCAATTTCTCCTTCAGGTGTTTCTGCTAAGTGATATGTATTGACCCTGTGTTGCTAAACTCTTTTTTTTCTCAGAGTCCTCAGGCTGCCTGGAAAGATTTAATTCTCTTAGCTGCCCCTTTCAGCTTCTTTTTAACAAGATTCTTCATTTTTATGTAGTTCCCCTTTTTGATGTTGATTACCATATAATTGTCGAGACTTTGTTTTTGCCTCTAGGTGCACGCTGCACGTAAATACATTTTAAAGATCGAGCTGAATGTAGATGGTGCTGAGAGCTGCCTCAGTATGTCATTACCCTGAACAACCCGATTCCATGTGGAGCATTCTAGAAATGGTTCGTATGAGGTAAGAAGACAGGCTAAAGATATTTGAGATCAACAGAAAGTAAAAAAACCCCCCTCAAAATCACAATTGAATAGCAATAATGAATAGAAACACTGATCTGTCTCTCAGTTACCCCTCATCTATGATTCCCTCTGATCCCCACGCTTTGGGGTGGGCACTCCTGGGTGCTGCACAGGTGTGGATGGACCCCTGCTCCTAACACAGGGACATCACAGCCCACCCCACTAGCACTTCTTAACCCTTGATGAAATAGTTCTAATTTAATCTTTAAGTGGCCAATGCAGTGTTTCTAAGTTGCAATGACCACCCACCCCTAAAAAAAACTCCCCAAAAACAGCAGAACATGTATGTATCTATAGAAAGCTGACCAGTGTTTAAAGAGGTGGATCCATAAAATAACATTCATTGCAGAAATCCTGTGCACCTGTGTGCCTGTGCAGCACCCCTCAGCAAGGATCTACCTGTTCCTCTCCCTGAGATCCTGTGCTGGGTAAGGGTGTCCTGGGTCTGTCAGGGGCTGCAGGGACCCCTGTGAGGAGCAGATGGAGCTTTGAGCAGCCTGGTCTGGTGGAAGATGTCCCTGCCTATGACAGAGAGTTGGAACTGGATGAGCTTTAAGGTTTCTTAACCCAAACCATTCTATGATTCTATGAAGGCTGCTCCTTCAAGCCTGCATGATACACAAGAACAGCTATGCTTGCATGTCAACGCACACGTCTGTGATGAAATTTCCTATCAGACCCCCACCAACCAAAACCCAGTAGACTCACCACTGACTTCCAGTTAAATCATTCCCTGCCTGGGTTATCCACCATTAACAGCCCTGGCATGTCTGCTCAGCCCCTCATATAGTAGGTTCTTGAATGAGGGACAAACCAGGCAACTACCTATAGCAGTTTCTTGGCAGCTTTTTCCTCCTGGTTCTGTATCCTTTCAGCCTGCCGCTTTTTCTCTCCTCTGCAAACTACAAATCACAGACTCAGCCTTTTCTCAGGTCTTAAGTTTTGGAAACAGTTTTCAGTGGTAGTTTAAATATTAAGCATTGAAGATTTCATTTTGACTATGATCTCAGTTTTGTGAGGAAAGGAAAACTACCAGTACAGTTTTAGAAAATGATGGAAGTAAGCACTGGATTTACTGAATGGGTGTCTCTGCTGCAAGTGCAGTCTGAGTACTAGTGCATTATTAGGTGTAAAAGCGCAGGGGCAGTCTTCAGTGCTCACTTAAAAAGCCCCATGACTCACTTGTGTCTTTGCCTTTCACATGTTAGACAGGCATTCCAAAAGCGTGCTAACAGACCCTGATGTATAATTATCCTCCCATACTCACTCCATTTATGCCCCTTTTAAAATTTGCACACTGACTGAGAATTTCTGATTCTGGAGAAAGATGATCAGGCAGAAGGTTACACTTGAGTTTGTCGATTAAACCCTTTCTTCCAGGGTTCATTTTCTGCACCTCATTTGCACATGAATTGTATAAGAGCCTCAACTTTGCAATGACTGGTGAATAGGCCAATACCTTCACCTTCATAACTATTCAGTGGTTTTAAAAAAAGGCTGCTCTCTGAGCTTGTCTTCTGCACTTGAAGAGCCTAAGATCATAGTAAATATATAGAATTGATGTATAATAGACCAAGTCATAGAAAACTGCTTCTCTCTGTTTTAGGTGCTTTGAAAATAGGAGGCAAAAATTAGAAAAAACATATCTAATATAGTCCCAGAATTAGGGGAAGGGTGAAGAATAAAAGTTATTTCATACTGAAAATAATGAACTAAAAAAGGTAAAGTAACAGTGCAGAAAGGAACAGTACAAGCTACTCTTAACAGGGGAAAAACTAGCAATTCCAAAATCAGTGTCCAACTTCCTAACAAAAGGTTATATCTTCACAACAGGAGATGTGAGTTTTTGAGTGAAAGGACACCAAACTCACCAACAGGAGATGTGAGTTTTTGAGTGAAAGGACACCAAAAAAGAAACAAAAAAAGAATTATTATGAACTCCTAATTTGATTTTAACGTGACTTTATTATGCTGTTCTTTAAATGCATACTTCTTCCCCCTTTGAAGGATGTTGGTTTACCCTGTTAGCTCAAAGCATCTACATGTTCTCAGGGCACTATGCTACTACATTTGCCGAATATATGCAGATATGCAATGAGCTGATGTTCTCCATGACACTGCGAGTTCCAGATCATATCTATTATACAGAGAACAGATTTTCTTTCTGTAATCGTGTAACAGAGTAAATATCATGAGAATGATTTTCACTGAAGGAGTTATACTACGGTATCTTCTTCTGTTCTTACTGTTAATGGTTGATTCAAGAATTGCAATTTTACCTATAAGTGTAGCTAATCTCTTATCTATAGAAACTCAAGTATCTAAAAAACTGAGCACCATATCCTCTTCCAAAACCTTTCTTTTCATGTTTTAACTTCCAGTCCTGCACACAAATTAGAATTACCCATGCTGCATTTCAATTTTATCTATTATTTTATTCTGTGGGCCTTTCTTATTTTAGAATGTGTTCTCACCTGACAGCAAGGAAAAAACCGATTTTGAAATGCATACACATGCAAAATAGATTTAATGAGCACTAAAAATACTGCATTTAGTTGTTTTTCATACTGTACTTTTTGCACGGTTTTATGTGTAAACACTGCAGAAAAGGGACACTTAAAAAAGAGGAAAAGCAATTACTGAATTGAGCCTATTAGGCAATGTGATCATTTTACAGAACACTGAAGGGGAAGTTCTTAAGCAATGCAGGAGGCTTTATTGTAACATGTAATTTTCAGACAGGCACTATTGCTCCCACCTGTTTCTGTGTCACACTTTTTATAACACCAATTTCCCTACTTCCTGCAAAATACTGAGAAAAAATAGAAAAGTGTACTCGGTCCCAGCTGCGAAAAGAAGATACAACCTCTCAGATGGCCAGGACGTTAACACAAACTGAAATTTAATCTATTAAATATACATGCTGTATCTCAGCAAAAATGTTACCTGCTTCTTAATGTTATCTGCTACATCATGGCATAATTCTACAGTGGAGGTTTAATATCAATGAAATATTGGTGTAGAAGGTTACAAGCTGCATATTTACATAATCCTTTCAAATAATTGGCTTTTTCTTGCCAAGATAAACTACCTATCTGGAAATTTTTACTAGGCAGATTTTTTCTACAATTCATATGATACTCTTCAGGAGTTTTTAGAATATTTTACTGAAAATGAGCACTCACTCAACATAGCATATAACAGATGCCTACTAAATCAAGGCAGGAGATATCACTAGGATGAAATCCTTCAAAATGGCAATAATTTAAATATTGGTCAACTATCCAGAGAAAGTAATTACAGCAAAGGATGGCAAAATACTGGCAAATGATGCTAAGTTTGGATACATCAGAGATTTGGGCTGGCATCAGTGATCATTGACTAAAATTGTTTTAGAAGTAAACTGGGCGTAGAATCTGGATACTGATAAGGTCCACCACTATTAACAGTTCAGTATATTCCTATCTAGAAAACTTCTGTCACATGCTATGTGATCAGTCTATGTTGCACACGATATATTTGCTCTTTACCTTCCTGACTGAGTGTGAAATGTAGTGTTTAAAAAGAGCTTTCTTTATATATACACTGGTGCCTATATGGGCAGAGAATCTAGATGCTTGACTTACAAGTCTGGCTGACGATAATATATTTCTATGTCATTGACAATAACCATGGGATACAGGGTGATTAAAGTTAACTGACATGGGTTGTATCCCATCAGATCAAGTTAACAGTAAGCTGGTTTTGAGCTAACAATCACCAACTCAAATATAATCAGTTTCCCTTGCAGAAATATGAGTTCACACTTCTCCAAACAGAGAGGAATACAGAGTGAGCCTAAATAGGCCACAGATTCAAAGATGAAAAAGTGCTGGTGAAAGAAAAAAGCAAAGCCCAAACTTTTCAAGAAACCAGAACAAGGCAAAAATAGCAGACAGGAGAGAGATACCCACTGTATTTGTAGGAGACAGGCTCTATCTAATGGCTGAACGAGCCAAGTTCAAAGAAAGACAAGTTGAAATGGGCAGAGCACCAGGCAAAAGACAGAAATAGAAGAGCCTGAGCTATCCTGACAGCTGTTCCCCAATGACAAGGAACATAGGGCTAAGAACTGTGAGGAGGGGTTCTCACCTTTGTCCAAGTCTACACCCACAGATACAATACTTTGTCCCATCCATGTAAGCATTTAATCAAGAATATATTTACAGAATCTTGCCCAAAGCTGTGTGACATGTGCCCCTGGAAACTTAACTGTAAACTCAGAGTGCCCAGAAAGCATAAGTCAGATAAACAAAAAGATACTTCGGTTACTGAAAGGTATTAGAGGCTAGTGTTAGTTCTGGTATCAAGGCAAAGGATGTCACGGAGACTCCGAGTTTGTTAAATGCATGGGAGTTCTGACAAAATTCAAAACTATCCACCTTTCTGCTGAGACAAAGATTGTCCACATCTAACCATGAAACAGTATAACTCCAGTACCTAATTTGCCTTCTTTCTTTTTATCTAGCTGATTTCAGTTGGTCCTTTTCCAGAGAAACCTGGAAAATAGACTCCTATAATTCAGGATTTTTTACCAAAAAATATGTCTGAAGCTTAAGGGAGAAATACTTTGGTACTGCATTCATATTTAGCTAGAGTAATATTTTATCCTGGATAAAGACTAATTCATCCAATTTTCCAAATCATTAATATTTATTGATACTGCCTGAGCATCCAGCTCAGGATGTGGATTCCTTCTGCAAGGTGATTTATAAGCACAGAAATATACATGCTTTTCCAGATTCATTATGATAATTTATACAGGTGGAGTTGATACTAGCATTCCAAGTTGATACCAGTGGCTAAGTATTCATGGCACAATCCAGATGGTATTCTGCAGCAAATAAAATTTATGCAGAAAATGAGATAATTTCTTACAGAACCTCCATCTCACCCAATAGAGAAGCTGGGAATTGTATCATTGTAGGAAAGAATTGTACATGGACAAAAAGCTGGAGAGTAGACTAATGATTCAGAATCTAAACCAGCCATTATTATGTAGTTTCAAAGCAATATTGGCAAATTACATACACCAAAACATTAACAGCTGAATGTCAAGTGAGTTTCTGCAATTTTCTCCACTAGTTTCTGATTTCAGACTCTTGAGCAAAGATTCGTAGATGTGCTAAGAACTCGCTGGTAAAATTCAAACCAACGATCAGCTATCTTCTGAGCGTGATGCTGTGGCATGTCAAATACTCTTGAGAAAATGGGGACTGTGTTCAATGTTAGACATAAAATATATGTGACCTACTGGTCAACTTTGATCTTGGGATTTTTTTCTGCTTCAGTTCCCAGCTGTAAATTTGAGGCAATTGAATACCCTAATTATCCACAGGTGTGATAAAAACAAACATTTAAATATTTGCCAAGTTCTCAGATATGTGGGGGAAGAAACATATGAGCACTTATGAGAAAAAGTATTTCAATTCTAATACATCAAATAAGACCTGAGTCGTAAAGATCATTCAGAGCTACCATTCATAATTATGATTCCATTGAAGGAGTCAGGAATCCCTTTCAATGGCTATATCCTGCCCATAAGGTCACGGATTTCAGGCAGAGAAGTATTATACGGCACTTCTCATCACTTAATGAAAATCAGAAAATCCAAATGTGCCCCTTCTAGCATTTCCCAAAATACCTTCCTGAGGTTATGTTTAATCTGTCTACTTTGGATTTGTCTGAACTAAGGTAACTATTTGGAGGAAGGAAGAGATTTTATACTCTTCTTTATAATACGTTTTATCCTTGAGCTTGTGACAAAATGCTTCTATAATTTTCTAGCTACCAAATGTGAAAACTCTGAAGAAATTACAGAATATGTAGATTTAACAGACAGTATATGTTGTTGACGATGACTTTAGCAAGTTTTCAGTCACTGTCTTCAATAGTATTCTTTGTATCTAGGCTGGATGTGTGTAATATACAGTGAGTGAAAACCTGGCTGGACCACTGACTGGGTTGAGGGACACTACCTGGTGGTTGGGACCAAGAAGACTTCTGCAGAACTCTCTCCTGGGTCCTCTCCTCTTCCGCTGTTTAATATCAAAGACCTGGCCGAAGTGATGGAATGTGCTCTCATTAAGTTCAGCTGTACTGAATATACTTGAGGTGAAGACAACTACTTGGAGGAACCTCTGTAGGCTTGAGAAAGGCTGGGAAATTTGTCAATGACGTGCAAAATCCAACACCTAAACTGAGGAGAACCTGGAGGTTCTGGCTGACAGTAGGCTAAATGTGAGCCAGTGTGAGCCCAGGCTTTGCTGCATTCAGGTGACTGAATCCTAGCTAACTCCTTTTACTGAGTTTTCTCCTTTCACCTTGATCCCTGTCAGGTCCTTTTCAACTGAAAAAGCCATGCACCGGGGTCACTGACAGAATGGTGCTGTATATTTGTGTTCTCATTAGTATTTGTATCCACTAGCCTTTGCAAAATGTCTGTCTTGCTCAAGGGAATCTGCTTTAAATAGATACCAGAAAAGACAGAACTTTCTGTGGTGATACCATACACATAGTTTATGATAGCTTGAAAGTGCAAGCTTGATTATTTGGTGTGCCCTCAGTATTAAAAGTGATCACTTTTTCTGGTATGAAAATGTGCATCTGACTATATATTACTGGGTATATATAATATTAGTGTTTAATACTACCTGTGCTTTTCTCTTTAACGTTTTCATGACCTTACAAATAACATTCTAATGAAGGATACATACGAGTGTTCTCCTGAAACAAAGCTATTTCCTATTTATTTCAAACAAGGCCAAATACCCACTTTACATTAGTCATCCAACTACACTGCAATTCCCCTGAGCTCATGGAATGGAAAGACATTTCTCTAAAGCACACATGAGACAGCCAACTCTCTCCGTGTTGCCAATGCCTTAATTATTCTATTATATTTTGATGTCCTTTCTGCTGAAAGGACACTGACTTTAAGGGGGGGGGGGTGTGCACTTAATATTTGCTTTAGAAACATATCACACAGGCTTTTGTGAGAGCACTGGCTAAGAATACAAAGACTGACTCTTCCATTATGGGGCAGTTCTTGGATTCCCTTCTGGGTCAGTTTTGAGTCACTGTTTATATTGTTTAGACACAACAGTGTGTAGAAGCTGCAAACTGCAATATGCAAATACTAGCTTTTAAAATATTCTGTAAGCACAGAGGACTGTAAATGACCACTTTGTTCCTTGGTTTTTATTTTCTACAGCCATTTTTTATTTTACAATATTCAAAATACTGTCAGGCAATAGGACTTCATAAAAGTCTAGACATTGCATATGAGTTCATAAAAAGGATGCCTATGATTTCTGAAGCTTACTTACATCTCCTTCTTTGGAATATAAATAAAGCTTAGGTAAAACTATATTATGCTAAAAAAGAAATACATTAAAAAGAGATACAGCTTATGGACATATTAAGCAAGTTCATTTGGTAAAATTTTATAGCCTGACAACTAACTGTCCAGGAATCCAGCCAAAAATACTGGAAAGATAAAATAGCTCTAAAGATTGAAAAGGCAAGAGATTAGGTATAATTTGGTTAGAAATTATACAACAGTATCTCCAAAAGGAATGCTATTGAATAGTGATGTCAGCTGCAGGGTGTCTTGACCTAACTTATGCAGAGCAACAGCTAAGTACTTTTTTGCCTACAATTTAAAACAAACCCAAAACTGGGTATCAATATTAACTAAAATCGACAATGGGGTGAACAAAACAGTAACCAGGTCTTGCATAAGAAAAGACTAAGCTGACACTAACACACCTACTAGAAACTGAAAAGCAAAAACCTTCTTAAATTTGAACTACCAATTGGGCATTGATCAATTGGACAGCAATCCTCACAAATGTTCTCAAGTTCCCTTAAATTATTACAGATAATAGGGTGGTTTTCTACAGTGAGTTATGTTTATAAGGTCTGTTTAAAAACAATCTCCATGGCAAACTGATGGATATACTTCCTCTGTTTTCCTTTCTACTAACAGAAATTTCCATGTATACAATGCTCCAAATACCTGCTTTTTGTTGCTCATAACTGGTGCCCCAAGCGCTACACAAACTGGATCAGAACATCACTAAATCAGAATATCATTAAATAAATTAAATGGATTTAATGATTTCTGGAAGTGTAACTTTATTTTTCAAGAGAAAATTCAAGCTTTGACACTAGATCCTAGAGACAATAAATTTAGCCAGTGCTGTAAAATGGAAGCAAGAGACAGGTCTTTTGAAAGGCAATGTATAGGGACACCTCCTCACTTCACCATTTTTCCACTTCCATTCTGACTCAACACTGTAGTCAGTATGTCATCGCACCATGTGGGATTGGTGTCCTGACACATGTCCCATCAGTCTCTAGGAGCAAACCCAGGGACTAATGGCTCTTCCAGTAACACCCACAACACCTCCCAGGCATTCTGCCTTTTCTTGAAGCTGCAGCAGCCACAACACATACCCTAGAGGAACTGTGGCAGAGTCTGTAATGATCTGTGATGCTTTATTAATCCTTCATATAGCCTGCCTCTAAAAAGCCATTGCAGAACAGGCAAGAACCTGGCCTGCTCTTTCTATTGGCATCATCACACTTCTATAGCAGCAATACAGTGCTTACCCAGAAGAACAGCTCCTGCCTCCAAAGTAATAACCCTAATAGCAATAAGCACAGGGTGATGACCAGATCTAAAGTCATCCTCATCTTTATAGTGATAAGTAGATAAAAAAGCACAGTGTAGAATTTGAGATGCAGAGGGCAGCTTATTTCCTAGAGGTGCTGGTCTCAGCAAGGCTTCCTTCCTATTCCTTGTTACAAGACAGTAAGTTAGATAAGGGTTTTCCTTAGGACTGCATTGTAGAAATGAAACACAATATCTGGGTATCCGTGATGCACATGGTTTGAGGGACAGAAATCCTGCAAGGAGGGGCTTTCTGCTGAGATATAAGATGGTGCAAGCACATTCTAGCTTTAGCCTCATTCTACTTTTCCCTTTTAGGAAAGAATTACTCTGCAGCAGCTGTCAGTATCAGGAATGTCACCACAGCTACAGCCTGGCTTCATTCTTTCTCCATTTTCATCTTGACTCTCATTTTGAAGCTTGTGAAATTGCTCTGGGATACAAGAGAAATGTACCTAGGAGTAAGTGTTCATTTACTCATATGATTTCCTGTTGCCTACAGGAAACAGGAGAGACTGCTGTAACTGTGGCATAAAGTTGACAGTGTACAGAAATTAACCTATGGTGTGCAAATGACTATGAAGGAACCTTGGTTATTAGCTCTGAGCTCTCCATGAAGCCCAAAATTCATCACTTACCTTGTGACATTGACAAATTTGGTCTCTGTGGACCTCTCCAATTTCTCTCCCTCTCAAGCCAGAAGGTAATCATAATGTAGGCTGGGAGCATGACATTACTGTTCCTCATGCTAAGCAACTGCAAACTGCTCCCAGGAAGATGCTTATTTATTACCTGTGCCATGAAAGACTGACCTAATGAAGCAATATGGAGCAGCTGATGTTGGCAGCTTTTATGGCGTGGACAACAAGAGGAGCATTTTTTGGCAAAATATTTGAGCCCCAAAAGCTACCACAGGGAGATGCCCTGCCTTGGTAATTCTATGGCATGGAGTTTTTGTTTGGCTGCCCTTCATTAGGGACTGTAGTGATAGGACAAGGAATAATGGGTTTAAACTTAAACAGGGGAAGTTTAGATTGGATATAAGGAAGAAATTCTTTACTGTAAGGGTGGTGAGGGACTGGAATAGGTTGCCCAGGGAAGCTGTGAATGCTCCATCCCTGGCGGTGTTCAAGGCCAGGTTGGACAGAGCCTTGGGTGATATGGTTTAGTGGGCGGTGTCCCTGCCCATGGGAGGGGGGTTGGAACTAGATGATCTTCAGGTCCTTTCCAACCCTAACTATTCTATGATTCTATGATTCCAAAACTACATGTAAAGTTTGTTTTGAATCCATTGAGGATGCAACTATTGCTTGAGGTTACAAATTGGTAAGCACCTCAACTGAAGCTCCATTTTAATTAGGTTTTATCTAGTGTCTCCTAATGGTAGCATATAAAGTATATCTACAGTATTGCATGTCCCAAATAGAAGATATTGTGGCTGTCTAGCTTTTATAGTATTTACTGCCTTCAGAAATGACTAACAAGTACAGGGGTCTAAAGGAAAATCTAACATCTGAGAGGATTAACTGTCTTCTTTTAACACTCTTAACATCTTCGGTATGTGAAAAAAGTTAGCCTATTTTTAAAGAAGATTATGAAAATGTGGTTATAAGCTGTAGTCAAAGAGCAAAATGCATCAGACCAAATTTAAACATAGATATAAAATTTTATATAAACGTATGTATTTAATCATCTATATTTGGTATCCCAAAATGCAGAGGCAGATATCTGACTGAATTAACTGTCTAAACACCATGTAGTTATGGTGCAGTCAGGCTCTTTCTTCTGCAATTGCCAATTGTAGTTAACCAGAGACATCATAATAGTGCCTAAATCACCACAGTGAAGGTAAAGGGCAGTACAAGTGAGCAGCTCAGATGTAAGGATCTACTCTGCATATATTTAAAGACAGTTGAAATGATTCCTATACACCCAGAAACTGAAAAGCATCATGCCTCCTTGTAAATACTCAGATGCAGGTGAAATCGCTGAAGGACTAGAACCCCTGGTTGATATTATACACACATTCATCCTTCCTCCCCACATACTGATTACATCCATCTATCAAATCATTCAGCTCACAAAACTAAAAACGATAAAAATAAGAAATCAACCCATAACCTCCAAACTTTCTTATTATTTAAAGGCCACAGACATCAAGGGCCAAAATGCCCCCCTCCCCCACCAAATAACAGCTAATTAAAAATATAAAAATACTTAATGACTGCCTTATTTCTCATCTTTATCACTACAGTGAATATTAGATGAATAGTGCAAATCAAGCACGTGGAGCTAGGATGTCTGAATTCTGTCTGCTAAAATGAGCACTTGGCTTGTAGCTGTCACTTGTTAAACCATGAGGAAAACACTGAGATAGGGGAAGTCCTATATATTACCTAGCCAACAGCACACTCGGAGCAACCCTAAAATTAAGCACTTGCACATCTTCTGCTGAGTCTGAAAGTAATGGGGAAACAGTCTCTGTACCTTGTGATACCTAGAAGAATGCTCCAAGGCTGTTAAGTAAAGGTTAATTTCTTCTCCTTCAACTATATTATAAAGCAAGACATGGCTTGCAACTGATTTTTTTGTGTGTTAGCTACAGAGGCATCTGTCTCAGAAATATGTATTACTTCAAAAGTACACAGGTACACAGAAACGAATTGCACTGAGCACCATGCAAGACTAATTGAAAGGACCCCTAGGGTTCTGGTCTCAAGCAGGGTAGAAGCACAGTCTAGATGCTGAATTGCTCAGCGCAGTCAAGATTTGGATGGAGGAGTTGCTTTCAAATAATACAGGCATGTAATATAAAAAACCAAAAGTACGTCTGGAGTTTAAATGGTGCCAGACTTTAGGGTTTTTAGTTTACTGAGAAGAGGTTTTCAAAATAGTAATTTTGGACTTCAATTACTTGACCTAAATTGCACTTCAGATTACTACATTAAGCAATTCCATAAAGTCCACCATAAAGCTACACCAGGGAGAAATTCTGCCCTAAATGATATAATTTCTAGCTTTTTTTCTGGAATCAAAATACTACTGCACCATCACCTTCAAGACCATTCTAAAGCTGTGTAACACCACCCCATATAACATTTTTGAGCAGAAAGGTCAATATTTAAGAAACTTGATTCATATTAACTTAAGTAATTGGATTATTCATCCATTTTTATGGATAAATATGTAACAGCTCATCTGAGAAGGTATGTTTTAAAATGTGAAGCCTATTTATGTAGTAGATTCTGTGCAAGAGGTAATCTCTGAAGTTCTGCCTTTAAAAAATACTTACGGCAGAGATGTTAATTTCCAAGTAAAACAATTTCTATTCTCAAAGCTGGTAACATCTTTTTGAAATTCAGGTTGAAGCAGGCAGCCAGCTTGCACATATCATTAAACTTCAAATTCCCCTCTAAATGACAGACAAAGCATCCAGAAAGTTCAATATATTTTCTGTAAGGCTAGCTGATTTTCATGAGACGTTTTCTCTTCTATCATCAGTTCAACAATGTAAACAGTGACGGATTAAGCCTGCACTCCTTTCAGGTTGATATAACTGACTGAAAAAAAAAATAATCTCACAGCTGGAATTCTTCCTGAAAACTAAAATAGATGACAAAGTAAAAGACAAACTTCACAGACACTTAATGAAGACAGGCTTCAAGGGGTTTTCTATACCAGAGATTACTTTACACCCCAGGACGAAACAAAACCAGCAGATTTCTGCAGTGGAAGATTGTAATCACAGCAGAGTAAAGAAAATAACAAAAACATAGTACTTGTTAAATCACTTACACTGGTTTTCCTTTGGATTCACAAGTCAAAATTATAGATTGTCCTTCTTCAGGCCATGAATTGGAAGAAATGATTTTAACTAGAGGTGTATCTAGGAAGAAAAAAAATAGACATCTTGTTGATATACACACACACACAAAGATTTATTATCTCTGAGTACATTCTTGTCCATTTGCAAAAGACTGTACCATCAAATTCATTTATACTTGGAGATGCTATTATTTGGAGCCTTGTGCAATTTCCATTGTCTTCAGGAAGGCAATAAAAATGACCAGTGGAATTAAACCAGTAATGTTTTATATCCCAAGGAAACATGGATAGAAAGCACATGTATACTCAGAGGAAATAACTTTTTTCTTTCTGTATTTGATGCAAATACTCAGTACCACTATTTGTAAGTCTGTTATCTAACAACAAAATAAAAACACTGAGGATAAACAACAAGCACAATTGTTTCTTTGTCTATTTATAGGTTGATATGATGGAATGATGCCATTAGAGGAATGAATCCAGTAGCATACATTTGAGTAAGAACAGTTTCATTGCTGATGAAACTTGAAACTAAGAAAGCTACAATGGGCTTTCAGGTAAAATAACTTGTTACAGGCATTTTACAGGGTTTTATTTCTAAGATGCAATAATGCTGCCCCTAAACCAGAACAAATGTACAAAGGGAATGTTTTAAATATCTGCAAAAAGCACTATAGAAAAGTCTGCAATCTGTCCTAAAAATTATTCTTATACATTGGAATTAACTTTATAGTGTCAAATGTAAAAAGATTCACAATAACTACTGTGAATTCATAGAATCACAGAACCATAGAATAGTTAGGGTTGGAAAGGACCTTAAGATCATCTAGTTCAAACCCCCCTGCCATGGGCAGGGACACCAACCACTAAACCATGCCATCCAAGGCATGCAGAATGAAACATCTGCAGTAGATCTTTAACTTCAAAAAAATTCCCCTAATCAAAATTTTACATGACGTAGAGAGGCACCTCTTATAAGGAAAAAGACAACCATGAAGGAAGAAACATCCCTATATAGAACTCATTTTTTTCTTTAGGAAAAGGAAGAAAGAGTAACAATGAAGAAGATTTTCAGACTCAGTAAGGAAACATGAATTCTCATTTCCTCCACAGTTTTCTAACACAAAACACAATCTTCATCTATGGCAGGAGAAATACTTTAACCTGCAAATCTAGAGTATCTAGGTTTTGTCTCATCTAATTTGCAAGTCCTAGGCTCATTAGCAGAGAGGCTGCAGTGACACCACAGATACCCTACTATCAAGGAAATGAGAAAGAGCGTGACAATATGACCCTACAAAATCAAATGAAAAAAAATATTTGCTGCAACAATGTAAGTTCCTATTGTGATGCAAAATAGTCCTGTTGAACACTAAATGACATACAAGCAATTAAAAATGTTGGAAGCCTTTTTCTCACTTTGACTTTTACTTTTGGCATATCATAATGTATCAGCATGGCACAAGACAAGAAAAGGGGAAGGCTTAACACAGACATGCCATAATTCTACTGAAAGCACAGACAACATAATTTTGCTTTCAGTACTGCTGCACTAACCTTATACCAGTAGCAAATCTGTTCCACAAGTTCATATTTTTAAGGACCCTGCAAACCATTATGCAGGTGACTAATCCTCTGGAGGTCATGCTGGCATTTGCTTCATTTTTAGTACATGCGTAAGGCACTGACCTCAAGCTCCTCAATAAATCAGGGCATCAAGTACTTCTGTGATTTCATTGGTGCTACTGAAAATGAATAAATTACCCTCTTGACTATACACTGAACCAGAGGAACAAATCAGTGTCAGATAGGAATATGAAGAATTTAACCAAGGGAGGGAGACAACTAATGCAATGAGATCAAGAGGTTTCTGGAGAAATTTTAAAAAAGAGCAAAACTTTGATGGAAGTAATCATAATAGCCACAAGCGAGGAAAGAAATTAAAGGCCCATCTTGCTAGCATTACTGGCTTTAAACATTGAAGAAATTATCAGTATTTTATACATTACTGTAAATGACCCATAAAGTAGAAGAGGGGACTTCAGACAATGAAGCTTTCATTTGCATGGATCAGTGCAGTGCTGTATTCCCCAGCTTGAAGTTCTCATTCCTACTTTGTTTAATGCCCCCAGACAGTTCTCTGTTCTCCATGCACTCCTAAATAGAGCTTACAAACACAGAATAAGAGAGGTCTTGTATTGATGTTTAGCTTTCTAACGCACAATAGTGTAGGAAGTATGTTTTCGCTACTAATTGACTTGTACAGTAACTATTTGTTTCTTTAAAACAGGAAATACAGGGTTTAATTCAACACAGTTTTTAGGGAAGCTTACAATGGACAATTTTTTTGTATTTTATTAACAGTCCTTCTTCAAAGACTAGTTGGGGTGCTTCATTCCCAGTGTTACTGTTTCCACTTTATTTTCAAGCTATGCTTGACTTCTCTTCACAATTAAAGTGTACACTTAGAAGGGGGAAACTTTTAAGACAAACTTATCCTCCATTTCACATTCACATCAGCATTTAAAATGAGAAGAAATCTTCAGAATAACTGCATCAAAACTAACCTAAATATGTTATTTTAACAGAGATAATAACCCCCTGCTGACTGGTATTTTTTCCAGAACATAAAATGCTCTTATAAAACACTACCTCCTGTAGGACTGTTCATTTTAGAAGAATTTGACAAGTACAAATGTACTCAACGAATACTGTGAGCTTTAACCTGTCACACTCAGAAGTATTAATCATAACAACTTGAACATCACCTAATATCCAGCAAACACCACCACCACTAGAAAACAAAGTCTAAAGAAAGAAAAACACATCAAGACCAACAGTGCAGCAAGAGAGGTTGATTTATTTTCAGATATGTTCATCAGCTTATTACAAGTGATGTAGGTATGTAAAAAAAAAATCCCTACTTTTACAACCAAAACAAACAAAAGGAGTAGGATCAACCATTTCATTCAGGGTCAGAGCTTCTGTTGCTCTTCCTCTGAAGCTGGTCAGAGTCTACGAATTCACATCACTTAAACTTACCAGAACTTTAATAATTTGTATCTTTTTTAGGTTTGGCCCATGGTGATAAAACATTGTAGATAAGTAATTTAAGCAGAATTCCTATGAACAAAGGATTGGTGACTGAAATGTCTTTACGATTCCTACAAATATGCTCTTATCCTGATCCCCAATGACATTATAGAGATGAATATTCCAAAAAGAATAAGCATCGGGAAAATCCAATCAAAAACCCCCAAAACCCCAAAACAAACAACCAACACCACCACCAACAAAAAAAACCCCACAACAAAAAGCAAACAACAAAACACAGTGGTTTATGTGAATGTAGATAATATAGCAAGCCTTCATGGTAAAACATACTGGTTTCAATACCCAGTGGCTTATTTATTCCCATGCATCTCCAACATGAGAGCTTATTTATTCCCATGCATCTCCAACATGAGAGCTCCAGTCTGTAGGATGAGCAAGGAGTACCTAAAATCTGCAATTAATTGCTAGTGCTAACATGAACTGAGACTCAAACGTGTCTTTAGAGACATAGCAAGAAATCTTCTATCCACTTAGTACCAAAAATGTGCCTTTTAGCTGGAAATAACAGCTTAGCAGTGGTTATAGATAAAAACTATGGCATGGGGTTTTTTAGATATCTTTTCCTGTTTCAGCAGACAAAAGACAAAAGCTCCACTGACTGATTACACTTCATCTGTCTCTCTAAGATGTTGGTGCATCTTATTGCACAAGACCAGGAAAGCCATTTCAAAGGCTTGAGAAGATCTGTCTAGTTTTGATCAGAGAGCATCTCCTATACTCAGCAACACACAAAAATCAGTGAATGCATGTGGAAAACTGATTTCAGTTTACAGTGGTAATGAATGTTATCTGATAGATGAAGAAATTAAACACTTCACATAATGTTTGTTGTACTCTTAGCAATAACTAATGGCAATGTTAATAACTTGTGGAACGGCTTCACTGCTTTATTTAATCTCTTTGAAGCTATTTCAAAATAACAGCGGTTCTTTATCAGTCACCAAACCTCTGCTGTTAATCAGATCTTCAATCCTAAAAGTTGTGTTTATTTTTCCCAAATGCACTTGCTGTTTTTACACTACTAGAAGAAAGATTTCATTATGCATTTATATTATTTTTCATATAAATTTCTTCACATAAATTTCCTCATACAAAGTAATCATATGGAAGCCACTGGAAGGTTCCCATATGGTAAGTAATGCTGAACTATGTGTGTAAACTCTTGACAAGCACAGTGTAAAAGTGGGAACTGAATTCATAAAAGTAAAGAAATTTGCTTAAGATCATAAAAAGGAGATGACCAACAGAATCTGAAAATGAATCTCTACTAGTTTCTTCTTAGTGCCAAGATAGTAAAAGAGTAATTTGGCTTATTTTTCCTACGTAACTTCAGGAGCCCTCAGACCCTACATTCCTTAGCATAAGAGCTTCTGTGGGTACCTTTTAATGGAACTCCCAGCTACTGGTTGAGCAACTAAATTCAAGTATTACCCCTATGCATCCTAGCACATTAATCAGAAATCGTGTATAGGAATAACTAGAATTCAGAAGAAAAATCCCTTTGTGAAACCAAAGGGCAACCTTATGACAATGTCATGATAGCATCATGTTATCTTAACAAATAATTTCTCCCTAATGTAAGTATCTTCAGTTAATGTAATAACAACCCTAGAAACAGAAAATAAGACCACCTCTCTTCTTGGGCAGACATTAGGGTGGGTGGAGTACATACGTTCCGTTACCACTTTTAAGAAATGACTATTGGAAGTAGTAGACTATTTCAGGAGTAGAAATATTAGCGATCTCAGATCCGTTAGAATTCAAGCAGTGATGGAAATGCATCTATTCAAAGATGGGTGCATCAGTCTTTTCTCCAGAGAATTTAGATATATAAATATGTGTGCATATATATATGTGTAGCTGTAATATAAACAGTACTTGCTACTAGACATCTCTCTACATTTTGTTAAAAGATAAATCTCTGTGTTGCTCACATCTTAGCCTTTGTTGGGCATTCAGTGGATTAACATAAAAAGTCTTAGTGGTTCTCCTCCAGACACTTACAAAGGAATACTGTATTGGATGTAGATATCCAAGTCAGGGCTCCCAATTTTCAAGTTCTGTGCTGAATTACTGTTATTTTTTTTAAAAAATAAATGCAATAACTTACTATGAAATTTAAACTCAGAAACCCAAATATCTTCCAATGTGTCAAAAGTTTCACAAAGCAGAATGGAAGAACACCTCCTTCTTTTCACTTACAGAGATAGTGTTATTGATCCCTGAAGAAGGATCCTGAACTTCAGCATTCTACATTGTATACTCCCTCATGTATAATTTCTTTTTTATGAGAAGAGGTAATAAGCCTCCCATGACTACTTCTTTAGACAATTTATTAGAGCCCATGCAGTGGTATGAGGAAAAGGGTTCCTTACTACACCAAGTACTGAAGTATTCATATAAAGTAGACCAGATCCAGCAAAATACTTATTTGACAGTAATTCAGCAATTAGAGCACTCAATCCTTTCGTGTCTGTGGCTTAAGTATTTGGTCTGATTCAAACAGTGGAAGGATTTGTGTGCTGACCTCCCATGCAATAGCAGAGGTCTACCAGGTATTCTAAGGTCTCCCACTCAGGTTTTGAACTAAAATTTCACATTGAATCTGAAAAAGTTTTTTTCCTATGTATGTCCTAATTTGGATAAATCAGGATTTTTGAAAAAGAACAGATAACAGAAAATTCTTAACCCATTCCATATTATGAATTTGAATTCCATCAGTAACTCAGTACTATGCAAATTGTCCCTATCTACACTCAGTGCCAACATAACATGGAATATGCCATGCATATTTCTTAAATTTAAAAAAGATTTCTAAAGCCAGATTAGGATATTCATAAAAAGAAAAACCCAGAAAACTTCAACATTCCCTACATATTTCTGCTTAATTGAAAGTTCTGTCAGTGCTTAGCACCAAGGATTTTTGGTACATCCATTCTTGAGTTTAACATGTAAAAATGTTACTGAAATGTTTTCAAAAGCATTTGAGCAGGTGCTCTCACAGTATCTTTCTTACTTGCCAAAGATGGAAACATTTTTATTACTATAAAATATTAGAATATTTATTATAATTCATGTTAATGTTTAAACAGCTTTAAACACACACACACAAAAAAGTAAATAAAAACACTATATGTAACTGGAATGCAAGATTAGCTATTTAACTAACACCAACCCAAATTTAAGAAGACCTTTTCCAAACTGGTAAAAGGTACATACTCAGTTGGGGATTTTAAGTTTGCATATTATTAGTTCACATGAAGTGCACTGCCTCTTCAAGTCTTTGTTTTTAAACGTACCTATTGCATGAAGTTTGTAACTCTTATTTCTCAAAGTAAAATGGCATAACAGAAAATATGGGTTCTAGGAAGTTTCAGTTACAATCTCCTGCACTATTATCCATTCATGGTTTTGCATGCTATACAGCAATTTTACAAAATGTTTCCATCTTATCTTTGCACCCAGCTGTCATGGGTTTGCTCAGTACTAAATATAAAAAAAGTTTTTTGCAGTTCAAGTAACAATCAGTACATAAAGTTATCTTGTTCTCAACTTATAGCTTTGGGAAGATTGGTTCACATCATTCTAAGGAAAAGGGTGACAGTGTCAAGAAGAAATCACATTTCTTTTGGGTTATTCCATTGTCAGAGAATGTACTTTTCCTGGTCTGTAGGGTATTAAAAGACCTGACACAAAAAAAAATGTCCCGTATTGTGACATAACATATAAGGTTCAATACATATAAAGTGTTTAGAGAAAGACTGAATTATTTCAGCTTATGAGTCTTTGGGGTTCAAACAAAAAATCCATTGGTGAGGTTCTTTCCTCTATGCATGGCAGACATTACTGTGACATATGCTGTCTAAATCTTTCTTAAGACACAAGAGATTCTGTGCTTTCTTCCATTATTCACAATGTCCCACTTAGTCTTCCAAGTTCAAACCAGTACCAAGGAGCTAGACCTTGTGAAAATTATAAAGAAAAAGAAGCACAACTACTCAAATGTTTGCCTGTTGCAAATTAAAATGTGCACCTTTATGCAACATGATATTACACAAGCATTATTAAATCTCCAGAACAATGTCGTCCTATCTGATTAGTTTCTATGCAACCAAATTGTCAAGTGCTTACTTCAAAATCAGGGCAAACATAATCCTATCCCTAATCACGTTCTAAGTAGTTGAAAACAGCTATCAACACCATTTGATCCTAGGCCTCCACTGGAATACTTTGATTCTAATGCATGTTTTCTTTGAAGGTGATTCTCTCTCTTGTAGTTTACGTTATGAACATCTCTCCACATGCAGTAAGAAGCTTAGTTTGTTTTAAGGAAGTCTGTGGTCATTGTTGGACTTACTATTTAAGTGCAAATTATGTTAATAGTAACAGGAAAGACACCAATACAGGCAGAGCTGAATACACCACTTCCAGTATAAGTGAGAGCCTGTAATGCATCAGGATGTTCTACAAGTGTTATTCAAATCCCTCCTTCTAAAAGCACTGATACTGCCTGTTTGTTTAATCTTTTAGGATGATGACTAGGTGCACTTAATTACCTTCTGTGTCTCAAAGTTTTCTTCTATACACGATGTTTTAAAAAGCCTTAAAAGTACTGCTAGTAAGAAAAGGCTTTATTTAACAATGTAATTCTGCATTGGATCCAATAATACCAAATATACCATTGGATCCATTCAGGAAGAGAGCTGTGCTTGTGTGACATAGCAATACTTCCCACTGGGATCAGTGAGCGTCCATGAATGGCATGTTTTACCTTCACAGACCCTAAGTAACACATGGAATGTGTCTTATTAACTACTTGCCAGTTTGGAAAACACTCCCTTGAGCTCCAGGCAGCCCACAGAACAAAATACATAGGCCCTGCCTATGGTATAACATCCCTGTCATGGCTGCCAAATCTTTTTGCAGAGGCACTGGAATGTTTTTCTCCTTCTCTAGAGAAAATCTGTGTTTTCAAGGAAAAAGAGGAGATTTCTCATAGAATTGTAGAACCATTAAGGTTGGAAAGGGCTTTAATAAGATCATCTAGTTCCAACCCCCCTGCCACAGGCAGGGACACCTCACACTCAAACACGTTGCTCAAGGCTCTGTCCAACCTGGCCTTGAACACTGCCAGGGATGGAGCATTCACCACTTCTTTAGGCAACCTGTGCCAGTGGCTCACCACCCTTACAGTAAGGAACTTCTTCCTTATATCTAACCTGAACTTCCCCTCTTTAAGTTTGAACCATCACCCCTTGTCCTGTCACTACAGTCCCTGATGAAGAGTCCCTCTCCAGCATCCTTGTAGCTCCCTTCAGACACTGGAAGGCTGCTCTGAGATCTCCATGCAGCCTTCTCTTCTTCAGGCTGAACAGTCACAACTTTCTCAGCTTGTCTTCATACGGGAGGAGTTCCAGCCCCCTGATCATCCTCATGGCCTCCTCTCAACTTGCTCCAGCAGTTCCAAGTCCTTCTTATGCTGAGGACATCAGAACTGTACACAATACTCCATGTGAGGTCTCACGAGAGCAGAGTAGAGGGGCAGGATCACCTCCTTTGGTCATGCTCCTTTTTTCTCATCTTCTCAGCAAGCACATTGTGCCTTGTTGCAATATATGAACTTCTGCTTTGATTGGTTGGTGTGAGGCACACTGCACTCTTCTCTTGATGTAACCTCCTGCATTACTTCTAAGAAGACTTTAAAGAGCAAAGGATCATTTTATCACTATGCTCAGATGAAAGGTAGGTTTCTGTCATTGAAGGTTATTGTTTCAAGCTGTCTGTGTAGCCAGAAGTTGCCACTGCCCAGGAAAATTCACGAATTTTCCTCTGTCACCAAAAGCAATAGAAATGTATTAGCTCCCCACCTTCCTGCTGTTGCTTACTGTCTGCTCCCAAACCACTCTAAGTATTTCACTGTGTGCAGCAGCATCTCCTGCCTTGATCTGTAACATTCAGGTTTACTCTGCCACTTTTAATTAATTTATTTACCTTGTTTATTTTTTTGCACACTAACCACCATTTCTTCTGCACCAGAGTCCAAATTGGTATGATTGATTCATTACAACATGCTTTTCTTGTTACAAATTTAGCTAGATTATGAGTTACCATCAGCATGTCTTTACTTCATACATTTATTTTATGACCACAGACCTGAATATTGAAAAGCTTTCATAAATTTCTCTGATATTTCATTGTGGTAGTGAATAACAACAGTCCTGGTGCTATCATTTTAAAAAATGTTATAAAAATCTAACAGTCTGATAATAAAAGATTTTTGCCACCTGGCAATAAATGGCTGCCAGATGATAAGATTTTAAAAGTATTTCATGACAGACTAATTCGTTTATTTTCTACCTGGTTTTGTCTGATTTCTCCATGAGCACGTTTGTGAAATCTATTTATGCCACAGCCTTCAACATTTTTCATCATACTTTTTCTCTCTTATTTCCTTGGAACTTTTCCATCATTTCCAGATGCAAAGACAAAATAAGCAGATACCTCGGAAAATGATGATGCATCTACTTTCCAGATTAATTAGCACTGGAGTAAGCATAGGACAGTTTAAGGTATCTTTTTTCCTTTCTAGAAACCATGAGAAGATAGCAATTTTCACATATAGATAGCACTTACAAACTTCTTGAGAAGACTATAATCCTACACAATCTTATTCCTACTTCTAAAAAAACCTAAAAGTAATTAAGCTTAGGAAAAAAAAATCAAAACTTTTTAAGTAAATTCCAAGGACAAACCACTCTAGCATGCGCAAAAATAAGCATCAAATTGGATATCCCAAATGAGATCTGAAAGAAGAGAGAGGCGTACTCTAATCAGCTCTGTGAAAGTGCTCACCATTTTTAATAGCTTTTATGTTTACCAGCTGTGTGCATCCTACAGCTGTGAATCAGCATTTCCAAAAACTGAGCAGCTTTTGTAAGTGACAAGTAGCATGGCTTCTGCCTGTGCTCTACTGCTTTCATTAAGCACTCACAAAGCAAGTCTGCATTGGTAAACTTCACCAAGTTACCCCAGGAGATATAGGAAGCTTGATGTTCTGTTTCAGAATATAATAAATGACTCAATGATTAAACAGAGGAGAGAAAACCTGAATATTATGTATCTGATAAATTATTTTATTAGTAGCATCTGTAGGTGAGACAGTCGAATGACTGTGTCATGGTAATGGTATTCACTTCAATAAATCTATTCAATAATACAGTAAAAATTAGCTTTGTGATATTTTAAAAATACTTAGCTTTGATAAAAGTGAATATTTGGCACCATATCCACAAGGAGATTCCTGTATATTCCTTTTATACTCCTTTAAAAACTGCTTTACAGTCAAGCAGGACCAAAAAAAGCTTATGGTCCCTTTGTTATTAGAGATTCTCTGATGACTATTACATCATCCTTTATCTTGCTTCATTTAATTTAGTTTAATACAATGTTTGTTGAAGAAAGAAGTAATGAAAGTTTGTAAAAGGAGAGTGTAAAAACAATCTCATAAATGTAAAACAACGAGCCAAATGCCAATGTGGGGGAAAAGAAAGCTTGATCAGTGAAATATTCTCTGCTGACACCCATAATTCATGAGTGCCTGAATTCAAGCCAAGCTCACAGGAAACCCTTTAGGTTACTAATTCTGTGATACTGATTACCTGGTTCTAAAAATATTCATAGTATCTCTTTCAACTTCTCATCTGTTGGTCATATCAGGCTCCAGCACCAAAACTGCTTAAAAGAAAGCAGTAATTAAAATGTGGTAGTACCTAATGTGTGGCTTGGGGTTTTGGGAAGACAAAAAAACCCATGGAGGTACACAACCAAAGTTCCACAGTTCCTCTCTACTCCATTTAAAATGTATTAAAAAAATTACCCTTCTTTTGTCATGTAATGTGTTCATTGATCAGTCATAATTACGTTGTGCTTGGTCTCAAAAATGGCAGAGTTAAATTTCAGCATAAATCAGTAGACCCTGCTGAATTAAGTGGTAGACAGAGTGGCACTGTCACTGCAGTTCTAAATGTGCGCCACTTCATGAAGATAGTCAGCACCAGATACAGCTATTCCCTTTTACATGCTTTTGCAGAATGGGTCACTGGTTTCTTCATTATCCACTAAGTCCCCTACACCCAGGATGACATTGTAGAAATAATACTTTCTCTGGCAACTCAGTTCCATTTCCTTCAGTGAATGCAAGTGATAACGTTTAAGGATTTCATGTTGTTTAATTGTTCCTGTCATGCCACTCCTTCAGACTAAACAATCTGTTCCATTTAACATCTCCACCGCCTTACACTGTGCTCTCTCCAACTCATTTATATTTTATCTTTTTTGTCTATTCACCTAAGAGGAGTAAAGAAAAAAGGCAAGAGGAAAAAAAGCCTTCTACCTAAGTCACATATGCCATCAAGAAATGCCTAAGTCAGTGCATGACTTCCAATGTAACTTTATCTTCAGCATCCTCAGTTTCTTTTGCTGAAGGCCTTCAGTTTGCTGTTCTGTCTGACTTAAATTATCTTGAATATGGCTTGAGAACTGCAGCACATTCAGAACTGTTGGAGTAAACAAGAGCTCTGTATGCTCAGTATACCAGAATACCCCTTCAAGCCTTTCTCTGGCATTCATATCAGATATTGGACACTATAGAAGTTTAATCTATATACAAAAAAAAAACCAAGTAGTTGCATCTGGGCATGAAAACTTTACTTATTTCTTATAAATATATACCATACTCCTAATCCTTGGAAGGTCCTACTAACAATCTCTATATATGTTTTCCTCCAAACTGCCTCAACTGCTTGCTAGTCTTCAGTTTTGGAAATAAACAGCCCCCCAAACAGTTCTATAGGGAAGGCATGGAACAGCTTTGTCCTCCATCAGTAGACTGACTGGCTGAAGGTGATCAGAGCTGTAACCTGGTGTGCGAGCTTTACAGATTCTGTCATTTTCAGTCTTCTTCCAAGATGATGCCATTTGAAATAACACCAAGACTAGGCTAGAAAAAACTGATAAAGATGTTTCAAATCTATTTCTGAAGGCAGCATGGAGTGTAATGGATCTTAAGTCATGTCCCTTAAAAATTCTTGTGCCAGCTGGAACCTAATGCGGAACTTCTCGAACACCGGACTGCCATTCAGACACTTGGTCTTTATTGTCCTCTTGGTGTCACGTAATATAGAAAATTGTTTTCTAGTTTTTAAGTAAATTCAACCTTCCACTTCATATTTCTACCACAGATAATCTAATGCATTCACATTATATTAATGTAGGCATTTATCAAATACAATGCAGAGATTTACTTCCTTTTTTAATCCCTTTTATAGTAACTGATTGTTACTTAGATTAGGAGCTTTAAAAATCAGCCAGTCAGTCTTGGAGATACTGCTGCTGGGCCGTCTGTAATAAGATCATTATTTCTGGAACCTACCTCCCTACCTAAAGAAAGCTTTGTCATTACAGGAAAACAGCTGCATGGCCTTTTTTAAACCATTAGTCTAGTTTTGTCATCTTTGCAGGCAGATGAACTAATTTCTCTTTCTAACTTCCAGGTACGAACATGCTCCAATGGCTTGACTGACACACTGTGGGAATTTGTACTGGTGACAGTGGCACACAACCAGTCGCAACCAAATTAACAATGCAACCTCAAAAGCCTACAGTGAGCTCTGTAAGGTTCTGTTCCTAGCCTCCTCTACAGAGATAAAATATTTGTTAGTCCACCAGTGTTCAGTAATTCATAAAACTTCACCATACTGACTGAAGCTAGCATCTCCACATGGGAAAGCACTATGTGGTTCAAACAGGTACTTGGAACAAGTTCAGGGTTTGACCTCACTGTGTTCCATTTCCCAGTGTAGGCACGCCCTCTCCCTTTTCAGTCTTTTTACCAAAGGTTGTCTCTTTCCTATGACTAAAGGCTTACTCTTCTGATATGGAATTATATTTATTTTATGTTTATTTTCTGAACACCCTACTTTTAATATTATTAAACGCTCCCTCCCAAACTTCCGCTGAAACCTTCTTGAGCCTTTTCCTAAACACAAAACAAGCAAATGGAATAACCTGCTTACACCACATTTTAAAGCTGATAAGCAAAATAGACAAAGAACTCTGCAGATTTTTCTACAAAAGATTTTAGAGAGAAATAAATTATATTAGATTATATTTCACTTGTAAACCATATTTGAACATAAGCCTCCAGATAGGAAAGGTCAGGACTGTACATTAACACTTTGAACTACATATCCCCTTTGAAAGATGAAAGTTTAGCAGTAAATGGACCTCCAAGTTTTTGAATTATTTTGCATTTAAATAATGGATTTCTTATTTTCATCCCTCATTAACCTAATTGATCTCATTTAAACATGCAAATTGTGGCACTGAACTTTCATGTTCACAGATATCATTCTTTACTGTTTACAGTAACTATCCTTTATGTTTCATTTCTTTCAATCGCCCACTAATATGAAAGGCTTAAACAAGATAATTTTATTTATTAACATAGTGTTTACATAATTATTGACCTAAATAATTATATAGAATAACTTCTTATTTGCTTTTCATTCAAAATGGAGAGGTATACATGTACCAAAGCTGTATCTTCCAATTTGCATTCTTATTATTACTATATTTAACTGCATTTTACACTAGTAAATATGGAAATATCCATCATTTGAGGAAGACTGACTGGAAAGCTGGTCACCAAAGTATTGAAATAAAACCGAGAAACATTTATAGTCTGTATTGACATTCATACCATGATTCAGGAATAACCCCTCCCCAAAAACAACTACAACAAAACCCCAAATAAACAACCCACCAAACAAAAACTGTTTGGGTAAAATACCAGAAGAGTATCTCAATATGGGTGTGTCTTGGATGGTAACCCGAATGAGTATAAGGAGTAAACTTATCTCACAACATAACAGGGAGTTAACTGGAAGATCTTAAAATTTTCTCATACTCAAGGTCACAACAGTACATCAGAACATCTACACTGAAAGACAAAAGCAGGAACACCACTCAGACAGTTGACCTCTAAAAAGGACAGAAGCCTCAGTCAGAAGAGATGGTACCCCTCTTTCAGGCTTGAGTAGACACTGAAGAAAACATCTAGCTTTTCTTCATGAGCTTCTGAAGGATTTAAGCAGCTGGCAGATTTTCAATAAAGTGAAGGAAATACTGCTTTCTTAGGCTTACAGAGATTGCCTATGAAAAGAGAGGGAGGTTTTGTGAGAGAACAAGGTCCTGTCTGCACATCACACAGCAAACAGCCTTCTTGCTTTTTCAGGCAGGAACAAAAAGTGGCTTTATTCAATATGACCACCTAAGCTGTGAAATAATGAAGGTCAGACAGAGAAACCCACTTGGAAAGCTGTGATCTAAGAGGCTGAGGCCCAGGCCTCCTGTTTTGTATAGTGGAGTACATCCTGAAAACAGTATTGCTATAGCCAAGTCCAGGTCATCAGGATGCTTGGTGGTATCTTATACTAACCAGTTATTACCCCCTATTAACTCAGGATGGGAAGCATACTTCATTGCTAAAGATAAATGACACATATAAAAAAAATCCCTGAAACAAGCCTGTGCTGCTTGTGACACTCTTCGGTGTCTGAAGCAGAGACCAAGGGTGCTGTTTTTACAGCATCCCACAGTCCTGACAAATCACTAAAAAATATAATAATTGTTGTGGGTTTCCCTCCTGTGTCCTGGTACATATGGATTTGTCAGATACACTACCTAGCAGAAGGATTGACAAGAGATGTCAGTCTGATAATGGCTTAGTGACTTCCAAAAGGTTGTGTCTACCTAGCTGTACGATGACAGCAGAGTGTTTCCTCAAAAAAGAACACAATCTAAATGGTTCTTGTTCCTAGAGCTGGGTCTAAGAACTCTGAAGAAAAAGCATTAAGTCAGCAAAAATATTAGGAGTATAATGGTTTGAAACAAAACAATTCTGTTTTCTCAAAGGGAGATTTTCTTTGACATTTGTTATGACCAATACGCAACAAGATGGGCCGTGGAAGAGATTGTGCCACTGCATTTGTGCCATCATGTTACTCTTTGTCATGGGTTCAGCAGTAGCAGTAATTTTTCTCCTTCTTGGTAGCTGGTGCAGCGCTGTGGTTTTGACTTCTGGCCTGGGAACAGTGCTGATAACACTAGTGTTTCGGTTACTCCTTAGAACATTTTGGTCTGGCCATGGACTTTCGGAGCCTTATGCTCTGCCAGGGAGGAGGGGAAGCTGGGAGGAAGCAGAGACAGGACACCTGACCCAAACTGACCAAAGAGGTATTCCATACCATAGCATGTCATGTCCAGGATGGAAAAACAGAGGGCAGAGACCTGGAAGGGTGGGGGTGCACTGCTCGGTTGGGCTGGGTATATGTGGTGAGCTGTTGTACTCTCTTTCCTTGTATTTCTCTTGTCATTATTATTATTGGTGGTAGCAGCAGTGGTCTGTGTTATACCTTAGTTACTAAACTGTTCTTATCTCAACCTGTGGGAGATGCATTCTTTCGATTCTCCTTCCCATCCCTCTGGGAGCTGGGGGAAAGAAAGAGGGGGAGTGACTGAGCAAACTGCGTGACTGACTGGTTAAACCACGACACTCTTGAAAGAAGGTTTAAGCTTGAGATATTAGCCACCGTCCACAGGTTCCAGAGGTTTCTGAGGTATCACAGTTTCCAAACATTCACATTATTCTATGATAAAATTGTTATAGCAAGACAGCAAATCGTGAAAATCTGGAAGAGAGCAAAGCCCTGGATGTGTGAATCTCAAGTGAGTGCTTTCTTTTAGGCCCCTAAAAAATTATGCCCTTGGAAAATCTGTGGTTTTTCACTGCATCAGAAGTTAAAGGAGAGTTGTGTGCTTGAGCTTATTGACTAAAGAAATCATTAGATTAACATTTTCCTCTCATGGCAAAGCCAAAGCAAGTTGCAGTTCTTAAAAGTACTTCAGCTATTTTCACTCCTGACTAAACATACTCTATCTGTATTTATTTGAGGTCGTCCAGTGTTTTGGGTGCCTGTTAAAATCAATGAAAAATTTGGAGGCTGTGACACCTTATCATCCTAGTTAGTACACTATTTCCTGACTCCGAGTATGTATCACTTGCCAGACTATTCATACAAAGATTGAGAGAATTTGTAATCATGCCAAATATTCCCAGATTTTACTTTCAGCTAGCGTGTCTTTCAGGGTGTCACACAACATAATGAAGAGATGGTCATAAGCAATTGAGAATGAACCTTTTCTTGCTTTCTTTTTATAATACCTTATTTCATGAATGTATATTATAATATATTCTATATTTAACATTGTACATTTTCACATATTTACATATTCAAACACATATATTTAATATATTTTCACTTATTTTTGCTCAGAATGTTCAACTGTAGAAACTGGGCTCCAACAAAAAATTGAAACTGTTTAAATAAAAATAATGGGCTACACTCTCTTAGGGAGTAATGTAGCTCTTTGATGAAAATACTCTGCTTTACACCAGCAGAAAATCTAAACCCGTCCTGTTGTCAGAGAAACCTCCATCTGTGAATATATCAGAAATCCCAATAGTACACTGTTGTTCCAAACCCACACACGCACACTGTGTTCTACATGGCTGCACAAGTGCATTGCTGATTTGCCTCTTTGTACTTGGCTGCATTCAAGGTGTTTTGTTTCCTTAATTCAAAATCAATACATTTATTTCCTGGACAACAATTACAACATTCCCTTGGAATAGCTGCCTAATTTTAAAGTCAAGTTCAGATGTTCATTGCTAAAGAATCTAATAACAACCCACAAATGAAGAAATGGCCTATTACACAAACGCTGTTGGAATAGCCTGTAGAAGCAAGTTAGCTGATGGCTATAGACTCATCAGACCAACAATTCACTGCACATCTGTGTCTGCCAATATAGAATTTACTCAAAATTGCCTCTCTAGACACTTCTTTACATAACACGTATTTAGCTTATTAGTGCTGTCATTTGGGAGACTGGTCAGCTTTTGAGCAAAATCTCATGGAGTCCATTAGCACAGATCACATCACAGCTGCCATTTTAGAATCATGATGATTAGGTTTGAACTTCAAATGATTTGATTTCACTTTAAAGCTTCAAAAGAAGCCTCTGGGGCAGACTTACACAATTAATTTTTACTGAGGTCTGCTGGGTAATGTATTGTAGTCAGAGAATCTTCACTACGGTAAGGTAATGACCACCGGGCAATTTTATGGTACTCTGTTCAAGTAGGAAGCAGTGTGTTGGCTGGCTTCTGCTCTGTGAAGACCTGGAGGAATGCAAAGATGCTGCTTCTGGGAAACAAGATGTATCTGAGACATGGAAGAGGGATAAGTAAATTTACTAACTTCCCAGATGTGGACCAGAATTTGTACTTGCCCTCAAAATGTCTTTTCAGCAGTGTGTATGAGGACTTAAGAGTATACAGCTTAGCAAGCATTGTACTGAGAAGCTTTAAAATTGAAGTACTGCACCTGTGATACTTCAATGCAGGAGCAAAGAATGCATTCCTAGTTTAGTTTGAACGTAAAAGCAAGCAATGAAATTAAATATTCCTTTGAGATTTGTATTTATCACTTACAAGAAGCACATACCAGTGTCAGCTAAGCTGACAAGCAAACTTCAGAACAAAGCCAGGGGGAATATAAGTCTATTTTAGGTTTACTGTTGACAGTAAGGGTCAGAGGAAAAAAAAACTCAGCAAGCAGTGTCATGCTACCACAAACCTCTGCTAGCCAAGCAGAAATTAAATAATGGCCAAACCTTTCAGCACAACAAAGACCTGAGCAACTGGGCTGCCCTTCAGTGCACAGAGCACATTATACAGAATAACAAGATTAAACACAAGTGAGACATAACATAAACTGGCGATAAATAAAGCTCACAAGACTGGAGGAGCTAATTATCCCAAAGTCTGGAGTGGGGTACAGTTTGCTTACCCTACCGCATCCCTATTATTTTAATATTTGATATCTGCAAAGTTAATATGGAAAGTTTTGTGAAAAGGAGGATTGATCATGGTCTCCTTCAAGTTATCCTTCTTTTGGTCAAACTATAAATAAGATAGGCAATCTCTACTTCTAGATCTAACCATTAAAAAAATAAAAGAGTAGCAGGAGGACTCAGACATTGTTTCTATTACATACACAAATACATATTAAAAGAAAACAAAACCTTTTTTATCTTACAAGTTTAGTCCTCGGATTCATTTCATGTACTGGGGAAAGCTGATTTGATTGCTTTATCTCACCAACAAAAGCTAAGATTTGTGTAAGGGGAAGAAGAGGAAATAAAGTATGTTCTGTATTGATATTGCTGCTGATGGCATTACTGGCTTTCGTTTTGTTAAGTTTACTTCCTATTAAAGCTGAAGATAAAAACAGCTGTGTGGACTCATAAGCACCTCTATCTACATCTCTCCATAGACTTATTACAAATATCTGTTTCATACAGTCTCATCGTCTAGGACAGATTTAATTTTATTCTATCTTTCACTAGAATAAATAATAAACCTGTAATTCCAACTATTACATTGCTTTCCTTTTTCTCTACGTATCATTCACAGTCCTGTAATTCCTACTCTTCATTCACTTTCCTTTTCTTTGTGCTTTTTGTTTTGATGAAGCCATATGTTTCCTTCATTGTCAGGGGCTAGCTGCTTGAAACAAAGAAGGCTTTTTACTTTCAGGCATAATTATACAGGATAGAAATGGCCAGACAATTTATTATTGTTCTTTTTTTCTAGCCTGTGATGATACACTGATAATTGGTAAAGAGCATCCATGTACCACAGACAAAATCCTTCAGATTTTTTGGAAGTTGTTAAAAACCACAAGCAGTTCCAGCGGGTGATGCCAAATTATTGTGCATCCATTCTCTGCCCGACTGATACTCAGCTATGCTGTTATGTTTGTCCATTTTAAGGTATTTGCTTACCATTCTCCCATAGCACTCTGCTCAGCAGAAATGCCTCCGGGACATTAGAACAAGTGCCCTGTGGAGCAATGCCTCACTACTTGCTTGTGATTTTGGAGCCTACAGGACATCAGATTAACAAATTCTCCTGACTTTTCTCATGGGGCCCCATAATCCATTTGCTTTGTCAGCACTATTTTTGAACTGCTGTCAGGAGGCACTAAGGATAAATTGGGTCAACTCACACTGGTTCCTGTGAGCATGCCTCTCGTTAATACAAATAGGGTGTCTCATATGTTTGAAGTCCTACGGATTGATGGAAAAATCCAGTGACTGCAGTAAAACCCACAAACGATGGTGAGCAATAGCAGGAGAATAAAATGCAGGGGTCCAGTTTCAGTGCAATGTACTCCATTCAGAGTCTTTGGGATTGATATAGTAAATCATCCTTCTCCTCTTTTTCCTTCAAGTCTCTCTGCTGAACCACATCATTTGTTCCCTGAATCTCCTTTTCATTTTACAAAGTTTCCATTAGAAACCTGCCCAGTGTAAGGCTTCTAGTATGTTGACCATGGAGATGTAGGTGGTAAGAAAAGGACAAGAGTCTGTTCTTAGCCTCCTTGTCACCAGTACTGAAATACTGCTTTCTCCACGGTTTCAAATGTATTTCCACCCTCTCTTCTAAACTTTAAGTTCTTTCGGCACATTGTTCACATCTCTTTCCATGCATTATGCCTCTATATTAGTACTGAAGAGTATTAAATTGATTGGTGGCATATTAATGGAGCAAGCAGGAATGACAGTGAATAATTACTTGTGCATTGCATCTTTTAAGGAGTTGGTAGTCTGAAGGGGCAGTAACAAAAAACATATTAGTAACTGCAAATGCCCAGTACAGTTTGTCCTTGTTAGAAAACTTCAGTGAACCCACAGAAGAGGGAGGAGTCTTGCTCAAAACATGGTGCAATGGGAAGATGAACCCCACAGCTATTCAGCAAGGCAGTGTCTTGCTATCTAGGGTGCAAATCAGAAGGAAACAGCAAATATTCAAGACCACAGAAAGGCTTCATCACCTTGTGAATTTATGATGCTCACACAAACCAGAACTGTGCCCTTATCCTGAATCTCACTACATTTCAGTCACTGCGGATCATTTTAAACCTCATATAGCTGGCTTATTTCTCTATCATTCCATTCAATTTGTGTTTTCTCCTCTAGTGTCAACATCTCGAGCAGGGCACTGAAGGAAGAGCAAGCAATTTAGAAGTGAACGCATGGGCCAGTTCAGTGGGTGATGGTTGTGGGATTTAAATTCAAGGAAATAAAGCTGTTAAGACCCCATGTCTCTAGTACAGATGTCACTTGAACATGTTAGGGGAAGCAGGTGTCTAATAGCCATTTGTTGAAGAAAGTGTTTGATCTCCTTCAGCAAAATGCTGGGTAGAACATAACAGAAAACAGCTTTTTTCGGTACATAGTACTTTTGGACGCTAATCCACAACCTCCTCATTTTCAGACTTGTATGCAGATGGCTTTTTTAGCAATATTGTCAGCTTCAGTGCATGGAGTGCTCTTGCTATTACTGCATTTTACATGTGCTATGAGCCTTTGATGCTTATGGAAATATTGCTGTTCAGAAACAAGTTATGTGTGCCAGCAGTCCTTGACATTGTATTGGGAAGTAGCTGCAGTTACTGGAAGTTACTTGTCTGCTTTGTAACAGGTTGATTACACCTACCCTAGGTACAGATTCATGAAAGGTTTCTTCCCTTCACCTGGTCTGATGGTATTTTGCAGAAGCCTGGTTTTGCTAGCTGGCAATCATAGAATCATCAAAGTACAGTTGTTATGCAGAAATCCACATAGCTGTACCCTGAAAAATGGTGGGTATAATGCAAGCAAATACGAAAACATCGTCTCATGGTGAATAAGTGTTCTCCTGAGTGTCTCACAGTTTGTAAGTGAAGAAGACAAAAGACTCAAAAGACAACATGACTTCAGAGCAGGGCACACAAAAACATAGGCAGGTTCATTCAACTCTGAAACAATGCACTGTGAAAGACATCAAGTTTTCAGAAATACTGTTTGAAAAAATAAACCAATATATAAAGATATAAAACACCTGAAGTTTGGATTATCTAGAGCAACATCCGGTATAGACAAAGCCTAAAAATAAATTATAAAGGGCTTTTCCTCCTGGGCTTGTATTATTAACAGCATTAAACAGAGTTTCATTAACAGGATTCAAAGTTATTGAGGCAGTCTGCTGAGAACTTTGCCTCTTCATACCCTTGTTTCTAGATACTTTCAAGGAGAATTGTGAAGAACTGTGTACTTCATGATTTGTAAGTACTGCGATTTGTAAGAACTCCTTCACATTGCTACAATGATAAATGCATTTCCACTCTACCATTTCTCAAACCAAATCCCACAGTGTTTTCACTGGTAAAGCTCATAACAGACTTTTTAGAGTTACTCCTGTAAAAAACGTCCCCCACCCCCAAACCAGCCAACCATAAAATATAGAACAGAGAAGCTAGCTAAAAGAAAGACGTTACCCCTCTGCACAGTACCAGAGATTTTAATCATTTTCCCAGAACAGAAACACTGAAACAAAACTAAATTATAAAAGCAAGCATACAGAACATGTGCTACTTACAGTGTATTTCTAGAACCTGCATTGCTATCTGAGGTGTAGAGTTTAGGGACTCGTGATCTACTCTGCAACTTACAACTGCACCGTCATCACTGCGATCTGCTAGAAAATCCAGTGTGCTGCTGACTGTGAATGTTTTCCGATTTGCATCTTCTTCTTTTAAATATTTAACATCTGAAAGAAAGAACAAATATCTCCAATGTTTTGGGGGAAAGGAGTCCAGCATTACAAAGCTCAATTATCTATCACAGTTGAAAAAAGAAGTCTTTCACATCTGTACTGGTCTCTTGAAACAAAATCAAACTGCAGTTATTCCTCAACTTGGTCCCATTGTAAGAGCTGAATATATATATTGAAAAGGGACATTTTAAAACTGGTTACAGGATACTGCACTCCCATACTAATACATGGATATTACAAAATTTATTACTAACTAATACATGGATATTAATAAAGCCATGCAAAGTAAGGGTTGCATGCATGTAGTCACATTAATCCTGCACTTACTATACTCATGGGCTATTCTGTTCCTTGGCTAGATTTATTATAACTTATGAACTGAACTAAACCAAGTGTAGCAACTGATGGTGATGAACAACTAAATAGAGCATGCCACAGTATTTACCGGAATCTTCAGACAAGTCCCAAAAAGACTGGAAATAAAATCACTTCAGAGACCCTGCACTCACTGCTTCACATCATGTTAAATTGGCCTACTACTTTTGTACAGAATTGCTTAAGTCTCTGATTGTTTTCAGCCCAGATACTAAAGTGTGGGGAGCCTTCAGCTGTGTTTAAGTATTCAACTCAGCTCAAGGTTAAGGTTCAACTTCAGAAAGTTTTGTTGTAGGACTGACATGTTAGACCAGAACTGAAGATTAATGTATTAACTGCAACATGAGACCTTCTTAACACACGCTTTAGAATTGTTTCATTTAGTTCACAACTACTTATAATACTTATTGATTTGAATGTATTTCAGCAAAATAGTTCATTATAGTGATTTGTTACAAGGAAAGCTTTAAAAGACACATATAAATATATAAACATACATATTCAATTACACTGAGATTGCATATGTCCTCTGTGTCCCCAAAAAAAAGAAAAACAGAGAGGTCTCCATCTTACAAATTATACTAAATCCCATTAGAGAAGAAGATGACCTAAATAAAATTTCAATGAAATATCAATTTTAGAAAGCAAATCTTAAATGGCTTAAGCTACATCTTTTTAGATTAAAAATACCTCTGAAATAAGAGAGGAGGTCTTTTTCATTTTCTCCAGATAGATGAAGACACCACAGTTATGCAATTTCCATTTTCCCCTAAGAAATGATTATTTCTTGCATACAAGCATTTTTCTGTCTGTTTTTTTTGGTAAGCTTTAAGAGATTTCAATTTCTGTCATGGTGACTATTAATATTTAGGGATCCATAGGTGAAAGAAATATTGACCAGGGTTAAAGCAAATTTATTATAATGAAAACAACAAACGTCTTCGGTAATATTTAAAGCAAACACGAGACTTTGTTCCCAGAGTTAGGTTTCCAAATTGAATAATAAGCACTTATATAGATAGCTCTTTGCTTATAAGTAATGCACACATGTCTTTGCTTACTGACTGCAGGTGGAGGACAGACAGCTCCTGAAAACATCAACAACTTTAATTTCACAGAGAGGTTGTGGATGCTTAATCCTTTCGAAAAACAGAAGCAACTGATTTTCTAAACAGATGTTTAGAAGCCTTTCTCTAGACAACTATTGCTGCGAAGAGTTCAATTTCTAGAGTTAATTACCTCCGTAAAAACGATGGTGATACTTCTCTATAAACTGTTGGCATCCTCATCAACAGAAATATTTATCTTGTCTACTCTATCAGCTGCATCTTCTTAGATGTTTCTTCATGGCAAAATGTTGTAATGGTGTGATTGTAATATATGCTAACTGAATGTAAGCCCAACTGGATGCAAGAGCAGTGGAAATCAGGTACTGAGCATGTTACCCCATGCTAGCATTCAGGATATTTACCCAGGGTTTTTACCGAAATTTTAAGCATGCCAACTGTAGACAATGATTTAATGTATTTCCTTTCTACTCTTCTCTCTCCTAAATACCCCCTTGAAGAAAAGCTTTAACAAAAAGATCCATTGCAGAGGCACTTTCTCTGGAAATCACTATCACTATCCTGCATTAATAATAGCACAGCCAGAAAGTCAAGGGAAGTGACCCTTCTCTATTCAGCAAGTGTGTGGCTGCATGTAGAGCACTAGGCCCACTTTTGAGCTTTCTGGTACAAGAAAGATTTTGGCAAACGTCCAAGGACAAATTATGATATCTGGGTTTGTTCAACCTGAGGAAAAGAAGACTAAAACCACATCAAACTGCTGCCTTCAAGTACCTAACATGTGGTCATAGGGAATTAAAAACCACATTCCTCTCAGAGACATACAGTAAAAGCTGAGGGGCAGTGCATACAAGTTACACCCAGGCAAATACTGATTTTGTGTCACAAAATATCTACATATAATGAAAATTCTCCACAATAAAGGCTTTCAAATACTGAAACATCTAGACCAGACAGACTATGGAACCTCTGTCCTTGGTGATTTTTCAAAACTGAATTGGGGAAGACCTTTAGCAACCTGATCTGATCATTGAACAGAGATTGGGCCATATGAAATCTAAGGGTTAACTACGTCCTCACTTCTATGACTCCATCGAATAGCTGCACATACATATATGCTTGAATTAATCACAGAATCATAGAATAGTTAGGGTTGGAAAGAAGCTTAAGATCATCCAGTTCCAACCCCCCTGCCATTGCCAGGGACACCTCACACTAAACCATGCCACCCTAGGCTCCGTCCAACCTGGCCTTGAACACCACCAGGGATGGAGCATTCATGACTTCCCTGGGCAACCCATTCCAGTGCCTCACCAACCTTACAGTAAACAATTTCTTCCTCGTATCCAATCTAAACTTACCCTGTTTAAGTTTGAGCCCCTTACCCCTTGCCCTATCACTACAGTCCCTAATGAAGAGTCCCTCCCCAACTTCCCTATAGGCCCCCTTCAGATATTATACTAGTTTATATATCATAAGCATAGATGTTTCACAGGGAAAACAGAAATTACAGAATGTCTATCATTCATTGTTCATTAGCAACTATTGATAAAGGCACATACTTGCAGCATTCATACAGAACAACTCGTCTTTTAAAATGACAGTTTTGCTGGTTTTACGTAACAAGTATAATTTTTGTTTACATTTAAAATTAAATTCTGACATGAAATGACCTTGCCTAAGAAAATTTCATCTTTGTTTTAGAAGTTTATCAAGTCAAAATATCCAGTGCCTCTCTGAATTTTTTGTGTATTAAAAAAATACAAACCAATTCAAAATGTCTTAATCTGTTGCAACAAAACAAACTGACATTATCTTACTTATTTTTTAAGCCAAATTTTACAAGGGGAAAAAATAATCCATTAAAAATATTCCTGAAACCTAAAAATACATTCTTACCTAATGTTAAAAAAGCAGGTAACAAATTTGGTTGGAAAAAATAGATATTTGTTTCTTTACAAAATAATGTATTTAGCTTCTCCAAATATTATTGCTTTAATAATATTGAAGAAATGTCACCAGAATGCTAAACTGCAGATCTCCTTGTTAATTTGATGCATATAGGAAACAGAACACTAAGGTAAAAGGCATGCTGCTCAGTACTTCAGTGTTTCTCTTTACTAGCAGCCTGCCTCATTACTAACACTCACTTTATTCAAATGATATTCCTTTACCAGATGATGATTCCTTTTTTGAGTAATAGTAATGGAGCTACAATTTTAGAATGGCTTTTTCTCCTTGGTGCAACTCTGAACTCAATGCATCATTTATATTCTTTTTCGTCATGTATAATATACGGTAACACAATTGGATTTACTGGTGCTAGACAGATGAACTCCTAACCTTTAAAGTCAGCTGCATTAGCATAGAATTTCATATCTATTTTCTCAGATTTATCATTTCACCTTTTACAGTGCACAAAGCTAATGTAACTTTTGCTTATGCCACTGCAAACTGGCTGGGTTATTTTATTTTTAACCTTTGTGAAATGGCAATGTGCTCTTCAGAAGACCTAGAAAACTAAACTGAAATGAATGTGCCCAGTATTTTAATTTCTGGATTTTTTTTTTCTTTATTATCCTTTTTCACACATATTCTTTGTTCCTTCCCCATCCCCTTTTTTTAAAGAAAATTATCCCTTAAGAAACTGTTGAAAAGAGCAAATTAGTTAAAAAGTCACATCACCAAATCACTTCTTGACTTTAATGACATGCTGAAAGAACAGCAAAGTTCTTACCCCAGATTATAAAATAAAACCTTTAATGCAAATTATTTCAGTATTGCCTTGCTGCTAGGTCAACTGTACCAGTGGTACCTTAATGTACTGATATTGCTTAGAGTAATTTTCAGTATTTACATGTCTTGAATTTACATATTCATCCTGTCATCTTTCTGGGCTGACGGGATCTATGCTGTGCCATGTGTGCTAGCTGTGCTGGCAAATTCTTCTTTTTAATTATGTCTGATGCTTTTCTTTCAGTAATTTTGCTATGGCTGGAAAGAATAGGTCTCTGTTTCCTCATTTTCTATCCCTGTTACAAGTGCTCAAACACATTTCAAATGACTCCAGCCTAAAATTCCTGCGTCTTTCAATATGCTCTGGAACAGACTGGGTTCCTTGGGCAATCAACTGCAATCTCCTTTATTTACCAATTTTATATCACAGCCATGGTTGTGTACATTGAACTGTGCTGGAGAATTGTAAAGGAAGATTAATGGACTATGTAATTAATGCTGAAAAATTGCTTGAGGCAGTTTATTGAGCTAACAAAATCCACAACACCAGACAAACATGAGACAAAGCAGATAAAGCTGTTGTTTGGTTGAGGTTTTGTTGTTGTTTTATATCTATTTAAAAAAGCTACACTTAAAAGGTGGATTTTGAATCATTTATTGATCTGGTCTTACTGCACAATGAAGTGACATGAGTAAATACCAGTACCTTATCCTTTTTATTCATCTAATTTATAATGGGACCTCAGTTGGCTGTGGAGGTGTGACTAAACCTTCTTTTATAGGAAGCTTTGCCCACCCATTTGCCAAAAGGGATTTTAAACTATCACAGCATTTCTGAGACATGAACTACAAAGCTAACTTTTAAGTAAAGAACTTAAAAAGTGAAAGAGAAGACAGAAAAAAAATAGACAGCTTTTATATGCAACTCTTTCCTATTTTCCTGAATCTTCAAAGTCAAACCCATGCTTTCAGCTTTGGTTTTAGTCACCCCATGACTTTTCAGTTACAGAAGACTTTGTCCAATTCTCCCCAGTCCTTGTGAAGTTCTCCTCAGCCCCTTTAAAGTCTACCTTCTCCCTGGCTCCTCACCACAGACTCTCAGCATCCTTGCCTCAGCTGCAGGTTCCCAGTCTCCCAACCAAGATTCCCTCAATTGTTACAACCTGACTCTTCTGCACCTAAGCAGGCTCCATAACTCCCCTACTAGAAAAGCAATTTCCTGTCTCCTCCAGGTGGTTCTGCCTCACCCAGTCACTTAGAGTGTAAAAACTGGCAATTGACCAACTGAGACAGTGTCATATTAAAAAGGCAAAAAGGAATTAAAATATCTGCAGTGAATGGTATAGCTGTGATAACAATAATCCCCCAAATATTTCTCTGTGAAGCTGAGTTTATTAAGATGAAGAGAGTTCAAAGCAATTCAAAACATCAGTTTGAAGAAATAAAATAAAAAGATGTTTATATGACCAATCCAGTAATCCACAATCAATTCCTTATCTACATACTATCACTGATTCATTTAATGATTAAATATGAGAAACTTTACAAATGTGAATTCAAAAATACAATTCTACATAATGTAGAGTTTTGACTATTGGACCAAATGACATCACAGTTCTTTTAAATACCTTTAACTTCTTTGTCATTCTTGAACCATCTGATGTCAGCTGCTGGTTTACTCCCAGATGTCTTGCAAGTAAGCTGCATTCTCTCTCCCTCCATAACTGGTGAGGTAAATCCAGTGATTTGTGGCTTCTCAGGAACACCTAACAAGCAAACAAGCAAAATGGCAGCAGCTGACACTATCACAGACAAGAATATATGACCTACTTAAAGTTCATTTCCTTGTATGTTCTAAATTCAGGAAGTAATTCTTTGCCTTGTCAGTGAATCCTGTTTCCTATTGCAAATAAAATGTCAATCTAAACTGTAGCTGATTCTTAAGATTTAAAGAAAACAGAAAGTACCTAGTTTTCTAAGGGAAACAGGCTATATTTTAAACACCATCTTATCTATGTATATTCTGCACGAGGTTCTAATCTGAATTGTTATTATAAGGTTTAAACTGGTCTGCACAGCAAGAAGTACAGCTGTGAAAATAAAATGTGACTGGCAACAAAAAGCTAAACTGATCTAAATTCAGGACAGATATTTAATTATGAATTATGAAGAGTTTCAGACAAAATCCAAGGAAAAGTGAGGATGAAAATAAATACAGGAGTTTGTTCACACATTATCTTCAGACAATAGTTATAATCACAATTCCACTGACTAATGGAGAATTCCTCATCTGAATCCCAGTTCTTTGGAGGAGGTTGGATGATCATGACATACTATATGCATAACAGTAAATTTAGAACTAGTTACTTTCCTCTGACAAAATAATTGGGAAAAATTCAATCACTGCATGTATAAATCCATTTGGCTTCTGAAAACAAAAGACTAACTTATTTTAAAGTGATACTGATGACCGTAATCTTAAAATCTCTGAAGAAGTCATTGTTATAACTCACATCTGCAGCGTTTTTACGCATTTGTGTTTGTGGCTAGATAAAGGGATCACTCACAGTAATTGATCCTGTGCCCTGTGTTTCACAATTTGCTTTGTTTACATCTCTTTTCCAAAACGACAGATTATGTACATAAAACCCAAGCAGCAGTACCTATCGCAGAGTAAATTTCTTTAATAAATCTGCTCCTCTCTTTCAGGACAGAAAATGGTATCTACTATAATACCTTGACACTTAAATCTTCTAATCCATAACAGAGTAGTCAATAAAGAGATTATTAGTACATAAAAGGATAGTTTATCTGATTATAAGATGTAATACATGTCAAAAGGAAAACATACCTGTCTCAGATAGAAGGAGCTCCCAGAGTTTAAAATGATACTTTGAAATAGAAAATTACAAAACAAAGAAAGGTCAGCATCTTAACCTTGCACCTTTCTTTCTTGGAAGGTAAGTAGCTGATGTTTGGAAATTTTCACTAAACCCTCCCCCAAAACAAAGGTAAATCTAAAAGGCCTGTGGAAGATAAAGTTACTTTGGTTGATAGTGGCTAGCAGGTTTTTTTTTGGTTTTGTAACACCTTTCTATGTTTTTCTGCTGTTTAAAAGGATGATCTTGTCTATTCTTCTATTGTTTAGATCGTGAGATGCCCCTCTACAGAGAGGATTAACCACAGGCAGTTGTATTCCAGAATATTCTGCTTTGAGTGGGTATTTTTTGTCCTTAATGGCAAAGTTGTGAAGAGTTTTGTACAGTAGTCTCACAGGGACAGAAAGGGAGATGTATTTTATATCTTATGCACAAAGCCAATTCCCTGGCTGGATTAATGTGAATATTACTGGTGCAGAGAACATCTTACACTAGTCCTATTAAATTCAACTGTCTGATTGTCTTCATATAAAAATAAAACAAAAAGAGTCGAGTTCAGGGACAGGAAAAAGAGAAAAGAATAAAAATCTCTCTAAAGTCATATAACCTCTTAGGTACACAGGTGTGTTTCAGTGAACTATAGCAATTTTGGCTGATTGGGCTACTGACATTCATAGAATCATATAAAGCTTCTACCAGAAACTTTATTTCCTGGGTGTCTCTTGAAATCTATTGCTTTTCTACGTGTATAACCTTTGTATATCTATATCTTTGTATATCTATAACCTTTGTATATCTATATCTTTGTATATCTATAACCTTTGGAGAAAACAGCAGAGCACTTTTATACATAAAGTATAAAAGAAGCAGCAAACCGAGTGAAAATATGCACTTTATAGACAAAAAAAACCAAAACAGAATGAGACAAGAAAATGCACAGCTAAGGAAAAATAATGAAGCTCTAAAGCCCCTTTTGATGTCGTGCTTTCTGATTTCCTCCCCTTTACCCTATACAATACATTGTTAAGAGGTGAACACATGCACCTTCTTTGCACTTCTGGTGCCTGGGATGTAGAGGTTATGTCCATTTTATGGAGCACTCATACCTTGGTATTTGTGTGCTCCCTAATTCATTACCCTGCCACAGAGCAAACAGTAAGAGTCATGTTATTTTTCAGCACAGTAATATGAAACAATAAACATCAGGGAAACAAGATCAGACATTTACATTTATCTTCTGCCAAGCTTTAGAAAAGTTCATTCTTGTCATAATTTGCCAAAAACCTAAGAAGTTTAACACTTGCTTCTTTATGCTGAGCTATTTAAACTTACCAAGAACAGTGAGAAAAGCCTTGGAAGTTTTGACAGGCATAGTAAATAAAGAGCAGGTGTACTGCCCTTCATCCGACAGAGACACATCACTGACACTGATACTCAGCTCATGCCATGAAGCTCGGACCAGTTCAATTCTGTTGTCCCTCAGAGCTGAAAAACAAAAATTCGTGTTATAAGGTAAGAAACAGCATATTAACAAAGTGTGATACTTTACACAAGAGGGTCTATGAAGCAGCCCAGTGAAATCGCTTCCTAGAGTATAGGGATATGGACACAGTTGTCTTCATCCATAGTAGTTTGTTTTCTCTGTGGAATAAAGTACAAGAGTTCAGCACACTTTAGAACAGTGTACTGAGTGATTTACATATAAATGTAGAAACTAAGGGACTTCAGTTACCTTTGTCTTTTCTCTAAAAAAACCTATAATTAACTTTGATTTCTGCCCTCCACACAGCTTTGTTCACTGCCTAAACCAGCTCTTCCCTAAAATCATTTTCTTTTTCATGTATTTACAAATGTGGGTAAACATTGAGAATCCTGTTTCATTTTTAAACAAACTATGTTTTTAACTACGAAGTCTAACATTGCATACCTTGCCTACAGATTTTTCCCACATCCATTACTACTCATATTGAGCTGGAATATCAGATTTCTTGAATGCTGCAAGGGTATATCTTATTATGACTATATCAAAAGTTCCATGCATATATAATATATAGACTATAAATATAATAGAAATGTAAAATATATAAAATATAAAATTACAAAATAAACACAGTATAAAGATAATAAATATAAAGATGTAGTTGCATATAGTGGTTTTACTTTTTTGATTATGACTAAAAATCTGTTCTATCAGAAAATCCTTCCTAAATTTTGTTTGCATGAAAACCACTAAGGGAAGAGGAGCAGGTAGAGTGGCTTAAATTTAAAATGTAATTTTGAGTAATGCTTTAAAATTTTAAGTACTTTAAAGCCTACACTTTGATTAACCCACATTTTATATTGAAAACCAGCCAAAACATTCCGAAACACCCCATTTCTCTGCAGTAAAGCTTTTTCAGGAATCTACACATTTATCAAGTCATTCACAGCATAGAAATGCTTGTACCATAAGTAAGCAAACACTGTAATTCTCCCAAACAGTAAAAAAGCCTCTATAACTCTAAGTTTTGTTGTATGCCTCTAGATTCAAATCTTTGACCTGACAGTACTTGGATCATCAGTGAGTCTGTTTTTATAGTAAGCCTCTGAAAGTCAAAAGTAAAATAGGACTATCATAATTATTGGGAGAGCTATGCTTTAATCTGTGAGAAGAACCAAGACGTTCAATTCCCTTATGCTGTTCTCATACAGCTCTTTCTAGTTCCCCAAAGCTCTGATTTGCTTCTACTAATATTTATATCTTCCAATGATAAAACCACAGCTTTACTGTGCTGCTTTTGCTACTAGATCTGGATGTTTCTGTCCCATTGCAAATCTCCAAGGGCTGTCAATACAGGAAGATTTACACCAAAATAAGCAGCCAACATGAAGATTCAGCAAAAATGTAACTTGAATTTGTTGTCTTCTAAGGCTCCCATTTGGGTTTCTTTACAGTGATCTCAAGCTGAATTCCCTAGTTACTTCAGGGTAGATCTGCTAAAGCTTGACCTATTCTCTGTAGGGTTTGATGACAGAAAAGTGACAGCTTAAGCAGATCTAACATACAAGCATGCCACTAACTGCTAGAAGGCCCATCAAAGCGACTGAGATTGTGTGTAACATTCAGAAAATAACTAAGATATCTTCTGGCCAGCCACAACAAGAAATAAATAATTATGCAGTATGTAATTAAAAAAACATATAATAATGGAAACATTAGATGCAACATTGAAGCAAACAAGCAAGCCAAACAAAAACCACAAAATGAGAAACTATGTGTATACTGATCTACTTGACATAACAGACAAAAAAAACAAGCTCAAGAAAATAAAAAGCACACAGAAGCAAGCTTCTACCAGCCCAAATAGCAGGCAAAGCTGAAGACTGGCTTTACTAGACAAAAGTCCTCACAGCAGTGAAGCTGTTTCTATCTCTGTGGAAGTACAGGACTCAGAATTCCTTTCTCAGCTTTTCAATTCTAGTCAGATGCAAACTGAGCAGACACAGGAACAGCAGTCTCACATCACTGATCTTTCATAAAAAATATTTTTCAAAATTACCCAGTGCTTCCACATGGTTTGATTACCACCACACCCCGATATACATCATCTGGAGAACTGCAGAGGAAATGGGGGGGAAAAAAAAAACGAAGAAAACCACCCAAAACCCCCACAGCACTTCATAATTTAGAAATGGTGACTTTTGCCTCCCCTTAACCAGAAATGATTTAAAACATAATGCAGTGTATAATCTTAGATCATATTTTATTTTGTTGTAATTTTCAATTGCTACTGCCTTGTGATAAAGATTTATGTAGCTGTTGAAGTATTTTTCCATAGCTGGGCAATGTGCAGAATTTCATGCACTAAAAAGAACTGTAATGAATGCCACTTGAGCACAAATGGTCTACAGATGACGCCAACAGCACACCATTTTGATCCTACTGGTAGAGAAAAAAGCAACTGAACTATAAACCACCTGCATCATCTATATTCCTGCTGCTCCCCTCCTTCATTTCCTCCCCTCCACAGCTTTTTTAACCTTTGTACAACACAGAATCTTCACCTCAGTCAATTTGGTGAAAAACTGGTAAAAACAACCACTGATCAAGAGCTGAGATCCGATGTTCCAGGTTTCAGCACAGAGTGATTTTTTATTGAAAGAACAGAAAGGAAGAGTTTTGTAATGGAAATACCAACACAGAACCTTTCAAAAAAATACTGCAAATAGCACTGACATAATACTCTCCTTCAGGAAAGCTGTTTATCAGAAGCATTTTTATAAGTGCTAAGTTTAAATGCAGTTAATTATCTGTGCCATCAGTTTAAAACCTAAACATTTGTAAGCCTTCCTGCCTGCACAGATTTGACAGCAAACCAATGAGAACACTGTACTGCTGTTGTTTAGACCAGGCGAGCACCTAGGTGGAGTCTTTGTAGAGTCTCATTTTCAAACTTTATTCCTACATCCATCTCTATATCCTTAGCTATACCTGTTCAGAAAGATACCAGTTCCTCTTATGAAACTGACAGCTGCGATAGATGCCAGATGTTCTCTTTTTATTCATTTATTTTCAGTGTTAGGTGCATTTTGCTAAAAGGGTGAAGCTGAATGAGAGACAAAGTGCCTGCCTAACTGCCTACTCCTTGCTTTCTCATCCTGGGGCAGGGGGTATGGGGTGACTGTTCCAGTGGGACAGCAAATGAACAGTTGGTGGCACAGGAGAAGCCAGGAGTACTTCTATCCAGCTAGCAGTCTCCAGGCATGAAGACTTGAGAGGCATAGGAGTCTTGCACATGGGATATTAATCCCCTGCCAAGCCTGGCTGATGGAGCAAAGAAACCTGTGGAGCCTGAACAGAAGCCAGCTACTGAAAAATATCAAATGAGAAGTAAAAGCTTGAAGGAGAAGTCATTCTTCTCAAGGGGCTTGTGGATGGCAGGGAGATTTATTTACAATACCCGGTATTTGATCTCTTCCAGCAGATCTGAGTTCTCAAAGTCTGATCCCATCTAATTTATTATTCTCTATTTAAAGGACGTGAGCTTCAAAACTTTCTGTCAGCTTTTTGACTGCTCTTTCTTTGAAGTGATAATTGCCACAGCCAGGGCAATTTTACAACAAGGTTCAAGCCAACTTGAGGCTCTACCACGGTAGTTTCAATGAAGTACCACAAATGTTCTCACTTATTTAATTAATGCCTAGAAAGAGAGAAATAGAATATGCATGGGGACATTCTGCATGAATTTGCAGTGTGATACACACTAATAAACAGATTTCCTATATACTGAAATGTCCATGCAATACAAACAGCAGCAAATATCTCTGGCTCCCCACAAAAGGCAGCAGGAAACACCAAGCTTCTTTTTAAAGTGTCTCATACTAAAATTCAGCTACTGTGTTGTACCCAGGAGCAGGAGACAGTATTTATTACTTCACTTTTTAAGAAGCTTATATGAACAACTCCATTTGTATTCCATTGGTAGTTTCTGAGTATTACTTATTAGTTGTGTTGTGGTAGTGAGTAGGCAGCTCAGGTGAGCACAGAAATGGAAGTTTTGTTCTTAAAGACTCTACAAGCTCTGTCCTCACTTAACTTGCATGGTTTCCTTGCCTCACTCCTACAAGAAATGTAATTGCATTGCAAATTCCAATATGCCCTAAGTACTTTATTTCAGTTTTCTGTAATTTCCAGGTACATATGATGTAGTTAATTTGCAAGGTATGAAATAATTATGCATAAAATACTTGTTCCTAAGCAGACACACTTCATTTACTTAACCTGTCATTCTCCTTTTCTGTGGAAAAGATTTCCTTTCAGAATGTTTTCTGGCACAGAAACAAGCAACCTTGAAATCGGCATAGTTTAGGTTATTATGAGTAAAAGATATAGTCATGTATTTCAGCTGCATGAATTAGTAATTGTTGAAGCCAAATACCACTGCAATAAAATGGTCTCCTTGTTCCCAGTCTCAAACACCTGTACTTTATTTTTTTTCAGAGAAAACCAGAATGTTCATATAGAGTCATGCAGTGAAATCTTGCAATAGGAATTATATCAAAGAGAGAAAAGTAACTTACAAATTCACGCTGTCATGAAAAAAAAAGAAAAACCACATTTCATACGGGGCAGAAAAAGCAGCTGGACTTGTTATTTGCAGCAGCCAGAGAGTAGCATCTCTAATGTTATTTCTCTAAAATGGCTACATTTTACTAGAATTTTGAGTCACTTATTTGAAGAATAGGGAAAAAAATACCAAAAAGACACAACAACCCCTCCGAATCCTCCAGAGTAACTTGCAGATGTTTTGACAATACTAACTTGATATATGCTGCTCTCAGGGGATTCACTCAACAAAGTTGAGTGAATTCTTTATGTTAGAAGAATTCTTCTTTATGTTAGAAGAATTATTCCCTCTGTCATGCGAATAATGTGACCATTAGTTGGAACCAGAAAGATTTCTGATACTCTACAGGTCGTGCTAAAGTCACAGAAACTGAATACTTGTGACACAGAGAAAATCCCTGATTTTCAGGGTCCAATTTTCTGAATGCAGCACCATCTCAAATCTGAAGTTGATTTCAAAGGATTTATATTGTGTTTCCAGATATACCTGGATATACTTGAGAAGACCTTTTGATTTGCTCCTAATGAATTCAATGCATTTTCATGTACAGGGATGACCTAACAGCACTCACTTATAGTTGTGTATCAAAATCTGTCAGACCACAGACCACCAACAGGGAAGGAAAGCTAAAGAGACAGAAGGAAAATATACAGGAAAACAAATTATTAGTTCGTTGAGTCTTCTAAGCCTTCATATTTATATTCAAAACATTTCAACATCCTTTAAAAAAATCATATACTCATTATTCTGTTGCTGTACGAACAGTTTGCCCATTTCCAACTGATACACAGTTGTCCTATTGATGCCAAACCTATCTAGTACGTACTTGCATGGCATATGAATTCCTAATATTTTAAAACTTGCAACTATTTGTATGTGGAAAGAAAATCTTTTTCCTTCCTTTTTCATTTCCAGTCACACAATCTGATTATTTCCATACACGGACAGATACAAGGCTAGGGTTGCAGCGTGGATACTCAGTAATCATGTTTTTGATTTCTTCATGTGGTGAGGCCATTTTTACCTCTCACTGGAAATGAACATTGCTTCTGTGAAAATATCACTCTTGCTTTTATTACCAGCTGGTCATGATTCCAAGAGAGTCCAAAGGTCGAAAAGGCAGCTGATCTCTTAATCAGCCTAGGTCTCAGTACTGGCACAGAAACACTGGAATTGAGTCTGCTTTCACAGGCAGAGGGAAAGGCATTTGGTAAATACATTAGAAGTTTCTATTCAGCCTATGAGATTGGCTGACATATGTACCACTGGCGTACTTTAAAGCTGACATCATTAATAATTAAAGCTAGCAGAAATAACAAAAACCTGAAGATCACATATCTTTGTGATCTGTATGAAGAGATCTTTAGCTAATTGGCTGTGAACAGTATTCTGCTGGATATTTAGTATACCTTGTTATATTTAGAATATCTTTATTTGCATGTATATTTGTAGACACACGATGATTTTTCCTCCATTAGGAAAGTGATCAGCAACACAACTGAGCTCAAACAGACATTCCAAACTACATCTTTCTGTTTTGCATCCCTCAGATGATGTGGATATGTCAACTTCACTGATTTTTCCAGCCCATTAATGTATTTACTTATTAAATTCAGGGCATCACTGAGTTTCATAGAAGGTGTTAGGTAAGGTGTTTGAAACGGAAGAACAGCATAACAGTCCTCAGAGATTAGTTTTACTTTCATTTCAATGCATTTCTCTTTGTCTTTGAACTCTTCTTAAGTACTTGGTAATCAAAAGGAAGAAACAATGGGGCCAATAAGAATATATTTCTTCTACCTCTAATTATCTGGTCATCTTCTACTTTATGCTCTGGCTTGCAATCTAGTCAGAAAAGACTAGACTGTTTTCAGCTCAGAAATACTGATGAAGTCTTTCATTAGCTTACTGAGAGAGAAATCTCCATCAGCAACCTGCTTCTCCCTGTTATATCTTTCAGATTTTTTTGCATATTGGATAATGCACATGTCAAAGAGTACAGCAAACTGCTTTTATTGAAAGAGGTGCTGACAGTCTCACTGAAGGATCTCCTCTGTGCTTACTGCCTTGAAAAGGCCAGAGTGCTGGGGACCTAGAACCTGTTCACACAATGTTATCCAGTATTTATTAGAGCGAGCTGTATTTAAAGAAAAGCCTTGGATGCTTATAAGGAAAATCCAAAAAACAAGGTAATTTCTTCAGTGAGACAAAGACAATTCTCCACTTCCTACAATATGAATACAATGAAAACAGTCTAAGGTAACTTAGAATGATTTATGGTCTTGAACACATCCACTAAGTAAGGTTTCTCCAACTGTTGCCAAGTGACAAAAGAAGGCCAGGATGATTATATGCCCTTCAAGAATGGAATAAGTATGGTAAAACTCCTGCATACCATATTTTCTGCACTGAGATACATTTTCTCTCACAATCATTTTCTGTATTCTCTTCAGTTTCTCTCTTCTGAATATTAACGAAACTTGGCAATATGCAAAAGAAGAACTTGCCTTCTATGGTGCTTATAATGCCTGGTTTTGGTACTAAAGAGGCACTGCACATATGTTCGGCTCATTGCTTGAAAATAATAAGGATGACATTTATTGTCTAAGTATGTCACAGAAGATCTGCCTCACTTACACATAAGAAAGTTTCAAATCCTTCCAAACCACACAGATTTTGAACTTTGAAGATGCTTTATTGTTTTGGTATAATGTTTAACTGTACCCCCCAAAAATAAAAGTCATATTAATCTTTGTCTTACAAGGTCTGCTCATCTAGCTCCCTTTGCAAAGGGGAATTACCAGATTTCCGATTATGCTAATGCAACTGGACATGTGCCACAGCACGGTAGGCTAGAAAATCTCTAAAATCATACTGCTCAAATATGCAGATACAAAAATTAAAATAGCAGAATGATCTGGCAAGGTTAGAGATGGACAGAATTAAAATAAATTAAATAGATAAAAGTAATTGGTAATCATATATACCAAGTTGGATACTGATATTTTGAAAGCAATAATACAGGAGAGAAGCCCTCAGGATTACAGAGGAAATAACTTAACTATGTGTTCAAATGCATCACCACTCTAAAAACGATGAGTCCTATGTACTGATCCTGGCAATTATGGTAAAACGCAAAACTAATGCTACAGTATTCTAAAACTGCATACATCATACTGTGTTATATATTGTAAATTACAGATAGAAACAAGTTCTCAGTTGGGAAGGTAATTTTTGAAAGCCTAATGATGGACTACCAGTGCATAATACTACAGAAATGAAAATAATACAATGGAAAGCTGTAATAACAGTCCATACCCACCTAAGAAAATACTAATAGAAGTTAGATTTCACACACACATTTTTGAGGGCAATACTGAAAACACAAACCAGTCTCTTCTAGGCTAGTGAGAGTTCATTGTAAATGAGAAATACTAGATAATGATATTATTGAAAGAGAAGGGATAAATAAATACTGATACTCTTGCAAGCTAAAACAAAGGTACATGGATTTCCAAGTTTGTTCTTCCATGAAGACCAGAGCAGGAAATTTCTCCTCATGCTACTGATGTTGATACTAATTACTGTGCCAGCAGTACTTAAATGATTGCTGTCCAAGGCAGAGTAAAGCTTGTTTAGGTATTAAAAACTGTCTAGCCAAACTTCAGAGAGCTCTGCTAAGACAGTCCGTGTATTTTAAAGAACCGTAGTTACAGTATACTCACTTTTTCCTCAGGAGACTGCCCTTTACAGTCACGGCTGGTGACCCTTATGTGCTGCCCTCAGCTTTGGATGCAAGAAATCCTAAAGGGTGGGGAACACAGAATAACTCGGCCAACTTTTACACTTAGCGTCACTGGAAATCCAGTTTCTCCTCAAACTGCCTGTGTGCAGTGTTTTTCATAGAATCATACAATAGTTAGGGTTGGAAAGGACCTTAAGATCACCTAGTTCCAGCCCTCGTGCCATGGGCAGAGACACATCCCACTAAACCATGTCACTGAAGGCTATGCGCAACCTGGCCTTGAATGTCACCAGGGATGGAGCATCCACAACTTCCCTGGGCAACCCATCCCAGTGCTTCACCACCCTCACAGTAAAGAATTTCTTCCTTATATCCAATCGAAACTTACCCTGTTTAAGTCTGAACCAATTACTCCTTATGGGTCTGCAGATTACCATGTCTTTAGGAAGCTGCATAATTTAATTATACCTGTCTTTCTCTAACCTTGTGGACAATGATATTACAGTTCTCCTCATTCCCTAGCTAAACTTAATTATCCCATTATACTGCAAATGCTTTTAGTGGCATGAATAAGAAATACTCATGGTAGAGTTATGCTGATGGTATTACTTCAGATTTCTTGTAAAGTCATGGTCGTCTAATTTCTATAGCATGTGGTCCTGTTCAAACATATTATCTCAGCAGAATTTGGGGAGACTTCCTCACTTATTACTGGTATAAGAGAAATCTCTCTCCAAGTGAGAACAGCTATAAGATGCTCCTGTTCCTTCTTTACTTCTTGATCATTTATGTAGATGCATAAATTAACATCATTCTTCCTGTAGCAGATTGCTACACTGGCTAGACATGCAGTAGGAATACTCATTGGTGCTAACTGCATTAAGAAGTCAGACTCCCTAAACTCCTGCTGCAGTCAGTGAAGCAAGACAACTTCCTCCAGAGGCCAATTAAGAACAGGTCATTGCCTTGAAAATATTACAGAACCTGAACAAACAGGCAAAAAAAATCATCACTGATTGATGTGTGTGTCTGCAATAAATCCAGCAACTGATTCTAATACCAATGTCGAGTCAAATACTAATGTGCATGTCAATACAGAAGATATTAGTGTGCTAATAATGGCTTGCAGATCTCACTATTGAGGGAATTGAAATATGGAACAAAGTATCAGGAGAGATCTGAGATAAGGCTAGTGCAATTCCAAAGAGGACTCTCAGAAAGCTCTTGGTGGTTTTAACATCTTTAATGATAGAGCTCTTTAAAGTTTCATGAGGTCTCTCGCATAGCCTAGCAGCAGTCAATCTGCCTCTGAACCACAAGAACACAGATGCTTCCTCTTCTGTGGGATCTGCCTTAGTTTTCTAAACGCAGGTGTACTCTGAAGGAAACTATTAATGAGAAATAGTGATGGAAACAGATAATTACAAGATGAGAGCATCTCCCATACAAACGGTGACTGAGAGACTTAAGATTGCTTAGATTGAAGAGGCACCAAATCATGAACTTAAATCAAATTCAAAAGAAAAAATTTGGTAGCAGAACATTCTAGACCTCTAGTTTTCTGAGGAACCTGCTCTAACTGAACATAGCCAGAGAAAAAAGTTGGACTAGGTGACCTCCAGAGGTACTTTCTGATGTGAAACATTCTGCAATCTTGTGATTCTAGATGGTTTTGGGGTAAAGAACCTGTGTCTCACAAAATTCAGTAATGTGACCAATCCTGAAACACCAACAAAAAAAACCTTTGGTGGATATTCAGTAAGATTAATCTTCTTTATCTTTTCCCAAGTGCTTTTCTCCTCATGGAGGTTTTGGATTTGAACACTTCGTCTCTGCAAATGTGCTTCTTGTGCAGCTCTATTCTATAAGAATGGCTTCACAAGTTCAGAAACACAGTATCTGGAGCACAGAGAGGTGGTCAGACATATTCACCCAGTACTACGGAATGTGATTTGGAAGAAAAACAGAAATATTTGATACACAATGGCATAATGTGTCAAAATTGACAGCTGCAATGAATAAAAACTCTACTATGAATAAAGGCATTATTTACCAGTCAGTAGACACTGGCAGTAATAGATACATGGAAGCATGCTATCATTGGTAGCATTTATCCCTGCTATTTGACACTTTGGGGGCCACTCACATACACCAGATATATCTGATTATACCATAAGAAACTTGTCCATGGACAAAACCCAGCTGAATTCATCATGGGTTTTGCATTAAAAAAAATATTGCAGAAATTTTCTTGTTTAAAAATTGGGGAAAAATGTACTTCCGGTTGTTTCTTTCTGCAGTTCAAATTGTAGAAGTAGGTAAAGGATTGAAGCCATTAATTTGATACAGAAATTATATCTAAAGAGTAACTATCATTTACAGCTACAAGCTAGAGAATGCTACTTACTCCTCACACTTAAACCAGATGATTAGTAATGTTGGTTCTCATCCTACACTTTTCACAACTGGTACAGTCTGAAGACCAATTAAGAAATCATCATTACAAACCTGTCTTCAGTTTCTTAGCTCTGCAGGACAGATTTTTATATCATAATTGTCAAATTAATATTTTAAAATTGCATGGAGTTTTTCCAGTGTTAACTGCTTTTTGTGGCTATTTTTAATACCCTGTAAATCACTTAAGTATTGGAGAGAGAGTCTAAAGAAGTGCTTTTGAATTTACAGTGTACTACTGAATTGTACATAGTAGATCAAGAGTGACTTCCAGTTCAGCTTCACAAGCTGGCTGAGACATGGCACCAGCAAAGAAGTTATTTTGCTTTCAGGGCAGTGAATGTTACTCTACTCTTTCTTGGGCTGATCAACAAAGTGCCCGTCAAAGGACATTAATTGCACATTTGTATGATAATACGTTCACAGCATCAGATGTAACAGAGTGCTGAAGTAACAATCTGCAACACTGGATTCATTAATGTTTTTGGTATCTAATTTATAATATACCATTTTTAATTAAACTGCATCCTTGATTCCTCCTTCCATCTCCTCTCATCACTTCAGAGCTGATTCAGTTAATTCTTTTTTACCTAGGGCTCAAATTTTTCCTTCTCTCCAGGCGCAAAATTTAAGATCTCTTATTTTAAAATGATTTAGAAAAATAAACCTGTTGTGTACACACTTGAGTTTCTTTTCCCATCTTACTCCTGGTAGACTTAACAGTTCTGGCAAAATTCCAGCTGTATAATCCACATTCTCCAGCACACAGCAGTGGTTTTGATTCTATTTTTCATTTGCTTGCAAACTCTGTTTGCCAAGTTTGATGCTTTCCTCAGATCCTTCTCTTGCCCTTTTTTAATCAGGGTGTTTCCAAATTCTTCAACCAAAACTTCCTAAATCGAATTTCATGTTTGATTTCTTTCCCCTATAGCAGCCCTTAGTATACTCACTATATGCTTATCTTCCAAGAGACAGTATTTGTCCTGCCTCACTGATTTCATCCTTTCCTGATTTTTATTATTCTTATACTTCATTGTGCGAGGTGCCCCTTTCCATGGCAGGGTGGCTGGGACTTGACAATCTTAAGGTCCTTTCCAACCCAAACTCTTTCATCTTCCTTCCTCTTTTTTCTCTGAAATCTTTCCTGACTGCACACATATGTGGGTGTCACCAGTCCTTGGAATAAGCTGCCTTTGACTCCACTTGTTCTTCCATCTAGTCTTTTCCCCTTCTCCTCATCAATATTTAATTGTTAAGCTGTTGGCATCTCTCTTAGTAACACTTTCCCCATTTTCTGTACTAAATAATTTTGTTTCCATTGTGTGATAGGTAATTTCTCTACAACAGTGAGGCTGCTAAGAGAAGTTATAAGATTCAGCTAAGTCAATTACATATGAAATATACATCAGAAATACTGATTAGTAACTCTTCAAAAGGGAATAGCACACAAAATGTATTTTTTTTTTATTTCCAAATACAAACTCTAAATTACACTTTATCTTTTCTGTCACAGAAGTGCAAAAATGCAACAATTGCAAGCTTAAATTACTTTACACTTATCAGTATCTTGAGCTGTATTAGGATGAATATTGCCAGCAGGTCCAAGGAGTTCATCTTTCCCCTCTGCTCAGCACTGGTGAGGACACATGTGAATTATTGTGCCCATTCTGGGCTCACTCAATGCAGGACAGACAGGGACATATCAGAGTACAACAAAGGGCCACAAAGGCGATTAAGGAACTGGAACATCTATCACGTAAGAAGAGGCTAGGAATGTTCACTCTGGAGAAGAGAAGGCTTAGAGGAATCTCATCAATGTTTATAAATACCTGATGAAGGGATCAGAGAAGGCTGATGAAGGGAGCAAGGCAATTCTTAGCAATGTGCACCGACAGGCCCAAAAACAATGGGTACAAATTGAAATGCAGGAAATTCAACTTAAGCACAGAAATAAATATTTTACCCTAATGGTGGTCAGACACCTGCATATATGTTGCTCAAAGAGGCTGTAAAGTCTCCATCCTTGGAGATATTCAAAACCTGAGTGGACAAGGCCTGGGGCAACCTGCTCTGGCTGGCCCAGCTTGGGCAGAGTGGTTGCACTATATGATCTCCAGAGGCCCCTTCCCACCCTAGCTATTCTGTGATTTTTTGATTCATAAGGCTTTCACCTGTATCATAGTTCTACAGAAAAATAAAACAACAAAGTTTTCATGCATTCCTCTCCCCCTTTTTGGCTTTTAAATTGTTTTCTTATAATTAACAACTGATATCCTGAATAGCACTCTGCTGAACTGTACTGAACAGAAAATCTGAGGACTGTTCAACAGAGATAAGTCTTAACCAGTATTAATGCGATCTCCTCTTTAAATCCGTGCTGTTCCAAGTAGGCCCTCCCATGAACATGTCTTCTCACAAACAGCAAAGGCTTTAAAGATCTTAGATTGCATCAGTGAAAATGTTTTCAGTTAGAACAACAGAAAGAGAGGAGATGAAGAGAAGGAAGCCTGCCAGACTTTCTCAGTGTGTACATACAAATGAGCTCTCACATGCTCCAGGATCATGTTCTAGCTGATCTGCTCTCATCTGCTTTTGCTACCTGTAGGATATCAGAAGCTTGAGCCTCCATGAAACTTGCATCAACACTGAATTACAGCATCATGGTCAGAAATGACAAGAAGAATAGAATTTTGGAAGCTCTGGCAACATAGATATTCAGGTTTATTGAAAAGCTCAATAAATTACCTCTATACCAAAGGTTAATTTCCTCATTGAGGAAGGATGTTACTGCTAGCTAGAAATTGAATATGTTTCCTCCTCAGAGCAGCAGTCCCACGGCTTTATCAGGATTCAGCTGGAACCAAAGAAATCGATTTAAAAAAATCCCTAGTAGACAAAAAAAAATGAGTTCTATAATCTAGTTATTAAAGGTGCAGCTGTGAACTACCTGCAAATGCTTACTTACTGACTATACTTTTGAACCCTCTAAGCTTGACAGACAAGAATCATATTGGATTACTTTATTCCTAAGAGGTCCACTCTGAGAGCAGGAGGGAAAAAATCAAATCACACACCACTTACTAATCCTCCATTAGAAATCTGAATTAGAAAAATAAACCCAGCACAAACCAACACCAATAATTTTGGAGAAAAATGCTGCTCAGAGCTGATACTTTCTCCAGTGTTTCCTACATTTGAAACTTTACTTGCATATTTAATTTTCCCTAGTTGGGTCCTGTAAAGTATGACTGAACAGTGACAGATTAAAACAAAATAAAACACACACCCCCACCTCCAAAAGCAAAAAACAATGATTAAATAGTTTCATCACAGAAAACTACAAAACTACCAATTTAAAGACTACTGGCAGATTTCACTTTACAGCCGGGCAGAGGAGGGTAATCATAGCTGTATGGATTAACGCTAACTCAAAGGCACTGTAAAGTTCTGCAGGAGACCATAGGGAAACTCCTACTGTAAAATCTAGATCATGAGTTTTATGCCAATAATTAGCAATGTCTGCAACCAGGCTGATCTACAGGGAATGAAGACAAAATGAAATCCTCATATGCAAATCTGTCTTCCTAATTCTACCAAGACATAAGCCATTAAGAGGATTAAAGCCAAAAAGGGGCAAAAAAAAATACTTTATCTCCCTCAATAGCCCTTTAGAGGATAAAGTTCCTTACAGACTGACTAAATTCAGAGAAAGGGAAAGGAAGGAGAAAAACTGTAGTACTACATGAGGATCTGGCCCCACTGTGTCTACAGAGCCAAGACAGCTACAGATGAACCTAGATGAAACATTGCTGACTGCAACAACATAGGATAGGAATGATGATTATACTGCTTTGCAATGTGAATTTCAGTAGCCAAAGTGACATACTGAATTATTCTATGAATGTAGTTGCTGATCATCCATTTTAGAACTAAAGATAAATTGTTCCCTGTGAAATTCAAATCAAAGACTTGACTCTGATCTCCCCTATTATGAAACAAATCAGAAAATGTAAATCAAATATCATCTTGTAAAGTGATCTCTACTGGAATAAATTTGGCAGCTGAGACATGTCAAAAAACCACCACAATATCGAGGCACTCACTGGCACTGCACCATTATTTGGTCTCTGATATTTCTGACAATTTATTAGGTAACAGTACCTAGCTGTAGCTGTTGGTGAACTTACCACATAAAACTGTAGCAAACATCAGGAATATGAATCCCTATGCCTAAGGAAAACCTCAGGGCACCTCTGAAATGCTTTAATTGTGCAATGACAGGCACCTAGCTGAATTGCTGAGCTGAAGTCTCTCTAGATTTACAGGTACGTAAGGGCAACTGCCTGAATTCTCCTGGGTCATTTAACTACATGAGTGGTGGTGAGCAGATGCTGTGTCTGCATTAGGGCAATCCACAAACAAGGTGCTCCTCCTCCACTTACTTTACGCACGAGTCAGTCACACAACAGACATCCTCAGAGTTACTCACACAAGAGGTGCAGGCAAACCAGTTCTCTAAATTTGCCTATTCGCTTTCACCCACAAAATTCTCCTAAGAAAGTCCTGCTCAGAACGGGCAGAGCCCAGAATTTTCAAATCACCTAACCATCTGCATACCACTGCCACTGGACTTTAGAGCATTTCCCATTAAGTGTCCTGTGAAACTGTCCTACTTTGTATGAATACACATAGAAATACAAACATACATTAATTGATGCAAAGACTTGAACATTACTTTCCTGTGTTTCCTACCTGCAAGTTCCACTATTTTTCTCCTTCCTACTATGAATATTGGTAGTGGAATAGTGCCAGTAAGTGAAGGCGTGAGCAAAACCCTTTAAGAAATTACAGTGGCCAGATGGTTAAGACATTCTCTGAGAAGGTTGGTAGGCCAAAAATCTTATTACTGGTTTGTATAAGAGACTGTGGCAGTTAAAAACTTGCCCCTTCCTTACCCACCCCACTAAAAGTGACTGTTCTAACTGCCTGGCTACCAGCTAGACCAAGCAGCCTCTGATCCGTTCTTCCATCTCTGTCTTTCTTTCAGTGTGAGGAAGATCTGACATGGTTTAAATGCCACCCTTCAGAGGGAAGTGGAGAATCCCAAGAAGCACCAAATACTTCCCTTTAGGCTGAAGTTGCTTCCCCAGGCTCTATTTCATCTTATTAGGATTTCCTAATGTTTAGCTCACATATCTTCCAATTCAGCTTCCTGTCTTTGGAGAACCCCAATCTTAATGTGTTTTGCTCTTCCGGACATTTCCCAGACACATTGAACATGTAATTTGAGGCAGACATTTCCTATAGGAACATTTGGGTTTTTTGTGGAACCAGTCTATTGCTTCCCTAGTGAGGAAAACTGGTAGTTTTCATTAAACAAACGTGTTGCAAAGTCACTAATAAAAGCGAAGTGGTTGACTCTTCAACCGCTTACCATATGTACTTGACTAGTTTCAAAAGCCAAACATCATGTAAGATTCTCTTTTGTTTCATCATATAATAAATGATATAACTAAAGGTAGGTATTGGGAACTAGTTATCAATGCACAGTGCCAAAGTATACAGCTGCCACATGACAGGTAGACATGATAAACCTACCTAAACAAAGCTTTTTGTTTTAAACATCTCAAAGTTCTTGTAATATTCATGCAATTGATGTCTGAGTGTATGAAGCATGAAAAGTTCTGTATAGATCAGAACTGACCAAGTAATGAAGATGCTTATTTTTCTAATTTCTGTTTTGATGTACAGGGAAAAAAGGGTGACAATTCCATGGCTGAAGTTAAAGATATCTCTCATCTGAAAAAGGGATTCTAGTAACATCAACAACATACAATCTATACCAGGTATGTGTATCAAGTTAGAGGAAAAAATGAGGAAAACAATCATTAAGACAAACAGCAGACTAAACTAAACACGGCAGGCTTGAGTGATGACATAATACCCTCTCACTCTGCAATGGTGACACAGAAATGCCAAAGCACACAGAGCTGTCAGTCTTGTTGTTTATCTTCTATCTAAGACTAATGAAAGGAGGTTGATGATTGACACAATAGACATGCACAGTCCTAGGCATACAGTTTGCGCTCTGCTTGAAAAATGTACTGATGGTTTTAGGGGTGGCTTGTTATTACCTTTTTCTGCATTAACTTTGCGATCTTTCACGACTTTTAACATAACTTTTAAGCTATCACTAGTTTCTAAATTCACTGTTAGTAATTACAATTGCTGACACTGAAGTGCCCTAGTAATTTATAAACAGTATCAGCTTCTGGACAAGTGTCCAACTCAGTTAAAAACAAGACTAAGGTTTGCATAACCCCTTAGTTATTCTCATGGTGCTATTTTCAGCTGTCTCATAAAACAAAGCCTAAATGTATCCTGCTACATCAGCTCCTAACTACTGAAAATGGAAAACGACACAGGTCTCTAGGGAGCACAACACTGAAGCAGCACCATTTAATTTTAGCACATAAATCTTGTAAGGTGGGTAAAACTACAAAGAGAGAGAACAAGAAACATTTTACATACTGAAGTGCTGCTGAAAACAAGTAACTTGGTTATTGCCCAGTTACTTAGTAGGAAACAGCTATTAGAAAATACGCTGAAATAAGTATCTTTCAGAGTTCTGCAGAATAATGCAATGGGGAAGTCTGTACTATTAAAAACATATCAGACAGCATTTTCAAAATCTTTCCCTAAATGTATGTGGATGTAAGGCTGCAAGTCAAGTAAAACTCAAATTATTCTGTTTTATTATGCAAAAACCTCATAAAATTGAAGAAAGGACCCTACGAAGCCACAGTCTCTTGCAAGTGATTCCTTTCACTGGAGGGGCTGCACAGGTCTGTGGTAGCAATGTACATGTTTAAGACTTCCAAGAGGATCTTCTAAAAACAAATGCACACTATAATAAGAAATAAAAAGGGTGTATTGTTCATGATTCACACTTCTTATACATTAACACTGAGAGGCACAATAATGAAGAGAAATATGTTTTCCACTGAGGCTGGCCTGACTCCCTACAAACCATTGAATGTACTCCTGAGAAACACACGAACTGCTTCTGCTTTGGTTCTTGGTTTGTTGTTTGACCTTGTCTAGACACACTAAGCCTATGATTTCTAACCCGACAGGTTAGAAATCTAACCCCACAGGGTGACAATGACTTTTTCTTCTGTCTAAGACTTGCTGTAAAGTGTTATTAGGGGAAATGCAAGGTAACTGAGAAAGGTGAAGGTTCAGTTCTCATTCCAGAACGGCCTGGAAAACATACATTTACTGACACAAAATACAAATTAGTTGAGTTCTAACAGCTTTATTCATCTCACAGTTGCTGAGCATTGGGGCAGCAGCAAGTACAAGAAGAAAGTCTTTCGGTAGAACTGCTGAACAGAATAGGCATTTCGCTATGCTTTCTAGCCTCACCACCAAGTTTCAACACATCATTTTGCTTTAAGGTTGTGCTTTGGCAGTATGTTTATTAAGGCTGGCCAGTACAAGCACAACAATTCATAATCTAAAGGGTAATCAGAAAACTCCCCTCTTTCCTGTATTGCAGCTGCATCATGATGCAGTTATATATATGAGACATGTGCCAGTGTGCACCACCGTGCTAAAGGCACATTATTCCAGCTGCTGAAGTTCTCTTTAGCATCATGGCTCAGTACCTGAATCTCCACAAAGCTCAGAAACACACACCCTGCCATTACCTCAGTAATTTAGAAAAGCTGCCTAGCCAGTGAACTTAGCAGCAGGTAACTCTTCCTGCATCCCTCGCTCTGCACTCCAGTTACATGTTTCCAGTGATAACAGAGTATTTTGTTGTCATTACAGGTTCAGGAATTCTCAGCCATTTTGTCTTCCTTGTGGCAAGGTAAAATGTGAATGAAATACAGAAGTGGAACAGAGTTATTTGCTGAAGTGTGCATTAGCTGAACTGCTTCCCCCTACTGCAGTACAGCCGTTAGCCTTCCTGAAGAGATCAGTACCTCCTGAAATCACACCCCCCATAGAAATTTTGTATAAAAACACTGCATTTCAATATGAAGATCTGCCCATATTTTAACTGCATTTTTTTGTTCAGAAAATAAGGACTTCTCGCTATAGTTAATAATACAATAAAAATCACCTGACAACACTACATCACTTGAGCCTGATATACTTAAAAGCAGTAATATGATACACTGACTGTCCTTTCAACACACAGCCACAGTACATCATTACTCCACTCTCACTGCCACACTCCATAATGAAACTCAGCAACAATTAAATGAAAGCATTTAAACAAATTTGTGCTTTCAAGGGCAGCCTCAAAATATTACAAGACAACCTGAAAGCACTTTACACCCTGATTTCAGCCCCCTGTCAAGGCAGCTTTATTCTGGCTATGAAAGAATGTGATCTTGATCAAAATAACAACGAAGGAAAGCACTCAGTCAGGACTGCTCAGATGTAATTCCTGCTCTAACATATTCCTTCTTGTAAAGAGATTCTCAGATAACACTGGATCAGCTAAGTTTCTACTTCAAAATGCTTTACAAAAGTAACATCCTTAACAACTTTACTACAGTAAATGGAAATTATACTCACACAACCACATGCAAGAGTCCGAAATAAACACTGGTACTGAGAACAGAATAGCTCTTAACTGGACTAAAAGACTTTGAGAAAACTAGGAGATGAGCAAAATGCCTAGGAGGCAGGAATTGCAGAAGCTTATCTCAGCATTTTCACCAGTCTCTTAGTCTGGTAATAATGCAGGCAAACTTTTTACCTTCTACACTTGCTTTAGAAATGAGGATGACAGTTACTAGCAGCACAAGAGATACTGAGCTCATTAACAGAGAAAGCATTCACATGAAAAAGCTAAAGAACATGCCCTTCTATCAAGGAAAAAAAAGTGATGTCCACAATTCAGTTTTTAAAACTATAATATCATTAATAGCATCCTGTCTTGGGTTTGTGGCAAGGTTTTAGTAGCAGGGGGGCTACAGGGGTGGCTTCTGCAAGAAGCTGCAAGAAGCTTCCCCCATATCCAACACAGCCAATGCCAGCCAGCTGCAAGACTGACCTGCCAGCACTGGCCAAGGCTGAGCCCATCAGCAATGGTGATAACATCCTGCTGATAACAGATTTAAGAATGGGGAGAAAACTGCACAACAGCAACAGCAGCCAAAGCGAGGAGTGAGAATATATGAGAGAAACAGCTCTGCAGACACCAAGGTCAGTGCAGAAGGAGGGGAGGAGGTGCTCCAGTGCCAGAGCAGAAATTCCGCTGCAGCCTGTGGTGCAGACCATGGTGAAGGCTGGCCTGAAAAGAAAGTTAGGCTAAGATGTATCCAGAAGTTAAGTGGAAACAGGAAATGAACATGTGTTTCTATATATAAATCTACTTCTTGGTAGTCACCGTTCTAATTACTGACCTTTCAAATAGTCTAAAGTAAAGCATCAAGAAGCATTATAACAAGGAACAGAAGCACAGTCACCACAAAAGGTGATTCCATGTTGGACAATGTAGTACCACAATAGGAACATCAGATCTAGCATGCAACTAAGGTAAAGTGCTGAGATATCTGAAACCAGTCCAGATACATTAGCTGGGCTCAGCAGCAGTAATGTAAGCATAGCGACGCTGCGCTTGCATATTGCTCAGGGGACCTATGCTAGTATTTCTGCACAGTACTTTGCTTGGCTACATATCTCAGTCAGTAACTCTGCCTACTGACTGATACATGGCTGTTTTTCAAGACTTTCCTAACACAGCAATGCTAAAATTGACTGGGAAATGTCCAACTTTTTCCTGTCTACTAAGTTGAACCTGATTTTACTGGCACATCTATTGCTGAACATCCCCATCCCCCCAAAACAGAGAATTGTTTTATTCTTGTAATTATTAAGGTGTAGCCTTCATGCTATAGGAAGACTTTTATAGTTCAGATACTGTACTATGCCATTAGAAAGTGGATAATGATAATTTGTCGAACAGAACTAGCAAGAGCACATCAGAATTCACAGTAACGACTTACAGGACCATTGATTGCCTAAATATTTGATCAGTCTGTATCATCCATCTATTCCAATATTTATTTTAGATTTAAGTAGTTTTCCTATGCTTATTATCTCTGCAACTCATATTGGGAGTTGTAGTTCTGTAAGTTTTTATAGCACAGAATAAAAAGTAGCTCTTATCTCTGCAAGTGGAAATATAAACCAGAAAATATTTTCCATTTTCATTGCAAGGTGATGTTTTTGCTAATCAGACTGCCAGAATCAATGCAACATAAAGGATTGTTTGACACACAGAATATACACCCCAGATTAACTTAATTACTTTTCAAAGGGGAAAGAAAACTGCTTTGCAAAATAGCAGACAGGTCCCGTATTGACCTGACAGTCACAGACAGGACTGATTGCTGCAATACCGCAGCTCAGACATGGTTGTGGTTTACAAAACTTTTGCCAGGAATAGCCAAGTTGCCTACTGTAACAATTGTAGAATTAGTGTTGTTTTCATAGATGTCTTTACTCCACACTGTTAGATCTGGTAGAAGAGTAGGATCAGTGAGAGTCCTCTAAAACTGACACTAGAGATTTACAGAGATGCACTTTTTCAGTGAAGAAAGCATCTGTCACTGTTATTCACACTGAAAAGCACCTTAATCAGCAGGAAGCCCTTGCTGCAATCAGTTACAGGGCAATTCCTTACTGTGGTAGCCTTTGGTTCAAGGGCATCACAGTTTGACTCAGAGACACCTTCACTCACCTTCTGCTCCAAACAAGAGAACGTGGAATTTCAGCAAACAGATTCTCAAGGACTCTTAGCAGATCCTTGGCCACATCAGCACCATGGCAGGTAACCTTGTGCATGATTTTTCCTTTCTTACCTTACGGTAGCCTAGCTTACAAAGATTCAGATGGGCCATGTAGCCACTTAATAAAGATGATATTTATGGGAGCCTACATAGCTCTTCATTTAACTGTCGCGCTTTTGTTCTTCGTTCTTGAGCCAAAAGGAAGTGAAAAACATAAGACTGCATAATTTTCACTGAGGTTAAGACAAGGGCATCATACTAATGAGTTGCAATTAGATTAACAGATGGACGAAGAGAACTTGCAAGATCTACCTAGTTTCTATCTATGATGGAGACCTGTGTGGTGCAAATTTGAAGGGCCACTGAGGAAAACTGCAAGCTTACGAGAGAAAAATGATGGTAGACATGACATAATCTTTCAAACTGTAAGGCATGGTAGACATGGCAATCTCTGAGATGGGTATATAAACACATAAAAACTGCTCAAGTACTTTTAGGTGTATTCAAAACAACTTACTTTCTTGAAGCAATATCATGATTTTCATAGTTTCATTAAGTATCGGTTGTACTGATTTTGTAAAAAATATTCTTCAAAATACATCTCAGAGGTATAATAGACTATATTACTTTCATTGAATAAGTAGTGACATAACATCCTTCATCAATAATCTTAGTGTAGCCCTGTTTTATTCCAATCCAATTCATGTTACTGGAAAGCTTTTCAGCTACTTTCTCCTTGAATAATGATGCTGCTGCTTTTACTGTCTTCTGTGGCTTGCACACCATTTCAGATTCCATAAATCAAGCCCTAAAAAAATTATGATTATTCCTGTTTTTTCAAGATTCCTTCCCACATACTATTTTCCTGTCTTGTGCTTTCATTCTATATTTCTTTCTTACGTCACTGTACTTCACAAATGCACTTTGTTCTATGCAGTTTTCTTAGTCTTTTATGCTGTCTCTTCATTATATTCTACTTCTTATATCTCTTCTGTTTTTTTGTTTTCCCTTTATCTTCTTTCATGTCTCTGCATTAGAGTGTGCTGAAGTACACAGTAGGAGCAAAGTTACCATGCATTCTAAGGAGGATGACTGGATTTAGAGGGATAGGAACCGGCCCTAATCTGGGTTCAGTTCCTTTTTGGTTTTGCTGTAGTAACAAGGTAATTATTCAATTGTGCTTCCAGTATCTAATTATATTATTTCATTAGCCTTCTTCTTTTTACTAATTCTTATGAGGTTTGTAAACTCTTTTGTATGGTTGTACCCAACATAATGATGGTCATGGCTTACACACTCTCATAAATAAATTGTAAACTGTTATTTAAACATGCTAGAGTGACAGGCACATTAGAAGATAAAAATAACATGAAGGGAACTAAATAGCAAATTACTCTGTATGCTGAGACACTTGCATTAAATATTAAACACATTTGAAGAACACATAACCTGTCCTATTTTAGCTTCTCTGTCTCTTTTTTCCCACACTTTCACATGACCTTTTTTCCTTTTATTTCAATACTTATACTGAAAGTAAAAATTAATGGAAATACTCTTTAACAACCAACCAGCTGGAACTTGAAGTGCATTCTTTCAGATGGTAATCAGATTTCTTCCAGCATGGCCTAGTAAGGTTACAGAGTAATGTATTCAGAGACGCACTGCCTGCGTGAGACATGGACATATTGATGCCATAGTAAGGGAAGATAGCCAGTGTCTTGCTCTGTGTAAGAGCATGTTACTGACAGGCCTAAACTAATGACAAATTTCCTCTTTGAGGAGCTGTAGATGCTATTACTTAAAAATCTTCTTTCCTAAAACCGCTTCATTTTCAGAATTTGCAAAAGCCAACAATTGTCTATTTGGCAACTAAAACAGCAGTAAATCATCATGTGGCAGGTATTTTAATGAACCTTTTGTCACTCCTGTTCTTTGGCTGCCTTTCCTTCCCCCTCCAAATATATTTTGGTTCTATGCTGCCAATTTTTTACATGTACAAAATTTCTGTACATGAAACTGACCTCATGCAGACATGAAAAGACAACTGAGTGGCAAATAGCTATGTCTGGTTGTGATTTTATATTTATATGCAAAATAGCAGGGAGGTGTTCTGTTCAGTTTTTTTAATAACACTATCTCAGAAGTATGTTTCTGCAATATATATTTAATCTAGCAAATAATGAAAAAAAAAGGTTTATTAATCAGCTTACAGAACCATTCGCTTTTATTTTTTGACTACACGTTCTCAATTATTACGTATTTTTCTAATGATAATTATTTTGTTCATGCTATGAATGTACAGTTCCAACAGAGCGCAAAATAACTGTGGGAGGTGAAGTCCCAGTTCTCTCTTACATTTAACTTCTTTTTCTGTCTTTTTTAAATTACCCTCAAAATGTTAGAATTGACAGGTTTCCTATTTCTGATGATATTTACTCTAGTAATCTAATTAGTGCTTCCTCTTCTGTGATTGTTATGCAATTATATTATGTCATGAAGACAGCATGTTCTGTCAAATTGTTCTTTTTGTTTCTTCATGAAGGTTTAGTACATTAAAAACAAGACAAAAAGCATTCTCCGTAACAAAGCCATAAATAACCCCCAGCATCTTTTTTATATTTATAGAATTCTTATTAACAAATGAGACCTTCAATTTACTGGAACATATTGTATATGAAACTAAAATCTTGCATCATAATTCACTATCTTTGAAATGCTCTGCACCAATAATATCAGACTGTTCTCACTGATTAAATCAGGCATAATTTAATCAGAATTAAATTAGACTTCCTCTATTAGGGTAAAAATAAACACTCAATTCATAGTCATTCCCTTAAAATACTTGCTTGTATTCGCAATCATATAAGGATTACGGGGCTCAGCAGGCCCTTTGCCAAAGTGATGCATTTTCAGCTGATCTGCTTTCCTAAGTCCACAACACAGAAGAAATTATGCATGATAATGGATGTCTTTTGGCTGATGACACTGAGATTGTATGAAATGACCAGCTGATTACATTTCTCTCAATGTAACTATATCTGCATCTATATGCCGGTTCTTTGTTTTAGCTAACCACAGCTAAAATGAGGACCATTTTCTTGGATGAACTACATCAGTCTAAGCAAGAATAAAAGTTCTCCTAAAAAAAATCCAAGTGAGCTTGACAGCAGAATAGTCGCTGCACAAAAATGGCAGATGATACTTTGTTGGTAACTTTCAAAATTAAACTGAATAAAATGCTAGGAAATGACAATTAAAAAAACACATTCTTGAACCAGAAGGGAGGTAACTTTCAGGGAAGAAAGAGATTCATTATCATTTATCTGAATATCAAAATGTTAAATTTGTGGGGGTAAAGTCTTCAATCCCACCAAGTCTGTCTGACAACGGCATATGGTTTTCCTTTTGTTTAGCCTCAGCTTATGCCCCAGTTTGCCTAAGATCAACAAAGAAAATTGTTCCATACTGCACCTTTTCATTGTGCCTAAGGCTGTTAAACTTAGACATCACCAGACTAACGGTATAATCCATAAGAAGAAGGTGGAGTTGAAAATAAGTACTTAGTCATTCTCTCAGATGAAACATGTAGCTGCCCCAGGTCATACAGAATGTGGTTACAGCAACCTGTACCAGACTCCAGAATGGCAACTATTAAGCAAATGCAGGAATGAGGTGCACTCCCCAATGTGATTAAGAAAACACTGGAATGGCAGAACACTGAACTGTTGTCCTCTAAAATCTTTTTATGAAGGAACAGCCTTGATTGATTCTATGTCAGCAAAACTCTCAAACGAATAACACACTTGGGCACTGAGCATTCATGCTTCACATTGGCAAATGAAAGAAGATGAAAAGGTCCATCTCAATACATGCAACTCTTTCCCTAATGGTTTATACAATGATAAGTATTATGCATCAAGCAGATGGGAGAACTGAAATAGAGGTGATGTGATGCATATGTTAGTGCCTCCTCACTCTCTTGTATGAAGTACTCCACAAGGTGGGAAGAGAAAAAACAACTTTCTTCCAATTTCCCTAAATGTAATGTCCATGTGAGAAAACCCCTTTTGTACAAGTACTCTAAATCAACAGCTTATTTGTTGTGGAACACCATAATGGTTGGGATGAAGCAGTGCACAGCCACTTTCACAGCTGTCCTTTAGCAAGTAGTTTGGATGTTTGGTCCTTATCTCCAAACCTTTTCCTAGGTATGGCCCAAAGCCCAGGGATGCAGAACACACCACTGACGCAAAATTTTTGGAAGACTTCCTACCATTGTCTCCCACAGGCTGTATACCCACACTGTTTTACTGCACTGAGAATTACAAAGTATGGACACATGACTTTTATGTATTAACAAATACACTGGCTCCTATTTTTGCTATTAACAACTGTGACAAGGGAAAAATGTGAGCATATGCACTCATGATTTCCTCTACCTTTATAAAAATTAGACTGACTACTGCAGATAGGCTTCTAAAATAAATAAAAGGCATGTGTTCTTTTACATTGCTTTGTTTTGCACAGAATAGGAGAACTCACCAACTAAGCTGTTTATCAATTACAATTTCAGCTGGCTACCATTTAACGGCTTATTTCTCTGAGGCAATGAGAAGGCAATTTTACACAAGTGCTTTCTACATCAGGTGCTTTCTCATAGAGAGCCCAGTTCTCATTCAACATACCTATATTTCCCTATGGAAGGTAAGGGAGTAGTGAAGGCAGTAGAATTTAACATGCACACGTTCAGTAAACCTTTAATATCGTGCTTAGTTTAACTACTGTTGCAAAGTGCTTTTGGAACAGGGCCTGAACATATAGCTCCTGCCTCTGTAGCTCCAGGCAGGCAGAAATGAGGTACCCTCTGAGGAGAACATGGATAATGTCACAGAGATTGCCTGCTCATTAAATGGAGGGGGCTAGCAGCTTTATATTCCTGAAGATCACAGTGAAAGAGATTGTGGAGAAACAACATAAAGGGATGGTTCTTACTTACTCTTCTGCAGCACAGGGTTTGCCAAATTTTCTTACTGACACCAGCTATTCTAAAATACAAAGACTTGAGGCATACATCTTAGAAGCAGTTTAAAGAGTTACCAGTATCATGCTGATTTAGAATAAATTTGCAGTTGGTTTACTTGGAAAATCCTAATCCAGATTACTACAACAGATACAACGCTGCCTCAAACCCCAAGGGAATAATATATTAACAAAAGTGCACATAGCTGTTCATGGATCTCCTTAATTGTGTGCTTATATTCAGACAGGAAATAAGATGCAGTTTTAATCCACACAGCAATAAGCTGCCTGGCATGCAGACAGCTGATACAGTGTAGCTTTCTGTGAAGGTCTGGGGTAACAGAAATGGTTGAGCTGGCAACTGCTCAGTGTAGAACAGACAAAAATGAAGGGAAAATGCTTTCCATGCCCAGGTTTTAAACCTGAAGTTGTCCTTGCCTTTGACCAAAACTACTGTCCTTAAAAGGTGCTGCAACAGCCCTTGTTTGCATAGCATATGGTGCCATGTGAGCTGGTGTCTTTATTTTGGCGATGCTCCTTCAGTAGTTTTTCACTCACACATAAGCATTGTGGGGACTTCTTAAGAAACAGACAAAAGGGTTAAGATACTTGTAGAGCTATGTTTGAAAAGGAGGAACGGAAGCTCTTTTTGCATTTGAAATTTAATACTGGACTGTTTGAGTATTTATGAAGAAGGTAGAATATCTGAATCTATGTTAGTCCAACTGGAATTATTTTCTGTAACACTGAAAGTGTATCTATGATTTGGATGCCCAGATGTTAGAAGTGCACTTAATTGCTGTACAAAGGATAATTGAGGGTGCAGAGTACTAAAATAAGAGGAGGTCCAAATAAAAAATATTCCTATTTTATCTGTATTTAGATGCAAAAATCTCTATTAATACAATTGCTGGTACTTTTTAAAGTCATAATGAGACACACAGGTTTTATTGACGCATAACATAAAATTTTTCTAAGTCCTTACAACAATTAAAGTAGTTACTCCTGAGTGCTTCAGGAGCCAGTATCTGCAACTGAAGAACATTAGTACTATTTAGACAATAGAACAAATAAAGCTTTGGACAAGCCTAAGAAATGGTCTTCAACCTCAGTCAGCTGGGAAGCAGACGTTCTGACACCTTTTTAATGGTAGATAGTAAGGTCCACACCAGCTGTGCCACTCTTTCTAGGCACACCACACAAACACTTACTTTTACGGATAGTATCTTGTTATCGCTGTAAGAAAATTAAAATGAGCCCATAATCTTGAAATATTAAAGTTCTAGGAAAAAAAACATCCCCAATGATAACTGAGGCACAAACTCCCTTGCAGCGCCAAGGCTACAGTCTTATGTCACTGTAAAATAGATTTTCCTACTTTTAGTGCATATAAATCTTGAAAGTGACAACAGTCACCACATTCATGACAAAATAACTTAAGAAAAGTGAAATCAGCTATGAATAACATTTAGTAAAGCTAAGCAATGTTACAACAACTACAAACTTGAGTAGTGAACTTCTCAAATATTCTTTGTGAGTTATATTACTGTCTTGCATCTATTTTAGGAAGCTTTATAACAAACGAAAGGCATACTGTAAGAAAAGAAAATGTTCAATATAATTATGAAGTTTTTATTCACTTAAAATATGAATGAATGTAAAAATATTCTTTCCGTATTTCCAATACGACTTATTAGACATTACATGAGTGTCTTATTCACCAGACAGGAAAAAGCCCTATTATTTTTGAACTGTTGGTACAAGGTAAGAATTAATATACATTAAGGGGAAACAGATAAGAGGTAAAGATGAAGTTTCTTCTGATACTTTTTCAAAACAAACAAACAAGAACAAGTTCAGAGGGAAAAATGCACAAACCTAAGTATATTCTATCCTTGTTTGAACTGACAATAGAGGGAAGTTCGCAATTCAAGAATTGTAACTGAAAATGGGACAGAATTTTATAAGCTAAGTTCTGAGACTAGGGTATAAACATGAAAACCCACTGAATTTGGTGATACAGCTTCCCTTGCAAATACCTGTGTCGTGGTTTAACCTGTAAATCAGCCACGCAGTTTGTTCACCCACCTCCCCCTC
>JANRGW010004211.1:0-22805 GCA_024733675.1 Psilopsiagon aymara | reverse complement strand
GCCACAAGTCAAAAACACAGTGCTGCACCAACTACCAAGAAGGAGAAAAATGACTGCTACTGCTGAACCCATGACAGGTTTTGATCCCAAAGTACTCTGAATCTATTTTTTAAATACAAACAAGTTTACTTGCTGCAGTTTATAGTGCTGTAGAATACGGAGTTCAACAGCATATGGAGAATGTAAAGCCAGATGAGAACCATGAAATTGCTAGGGAAATTTAGGAAGATAGGTTGTAATTGCCCAAATTATGATTTCACTCCAGATGAGCACCACTCTGTCTGAAAGCATCCTTTCATGTTCAGTCACCCTTAGCAGAGATAACTGCAAAAATACTACCTCACACAAAAATAAGTGGGCCTGGGAACTCCTTGCCACAGGATGCCAGAGATGATAGGATTTAAGTTGATTCACAAAGGGATCGACAAATTGAAGGAGGAAAACCATGTGCAGCATTAAATATATCAACACTTGTATCACAAAGTGTACGAAGTCTCTCTCATGTTCAGAAAATATTCATGGGGAGTGTAACTTAGCCTGTCATAGAATCCCAGACTCGTTTGGGTTGGAATGGACCTTAAAGCTCATCCCGTTCCAAACCCCCGCCATGGGCAGGGACACCTTCCACTAGAGCAGGTTGCTCCAAGCCCCATCCAGCCTGGCCTTGAACACTGCCACGGATGGGGCAGCCACAGGTTCTCTGGGCACCCTGTGCCAGCGCCTCAGCACCCTCACAGGGAAGAACTTCTGCCTAAGATCTCATCTCAGTCACCCCTCTGTCAGGTTAAAGCCATTTCTCCTTGTCCTATCGTTTTACTCTTCCCTAGCACCCAGCATTGTCCTGAGAAGAAGAAAGATGCAAAGCTGGGTGGACCTTTAGTGTGACGTGATGCAGCTCTTCTTATCTCCTTAACTTTTACATGTGTATTCTTACAGGAGATTTCATCCCAGATTGAGTATCTTGGAGGTAATGATACTTGAACCAGTACAGCAGAACATTTAATGGCCATTTTTAGCATTAAGCAAATGCTTAAATGCCATAATCTAAAATAGAATGTCATGATTTAGTGAAGTGATAGGATTACTGTTATTCTAATTGTTTTCTTGTAAAGTACCATTGCCATAAAAATAGTCAAAATATAATCCTTATCCTGTGTGCCCATAACTTTTCTGTAGCTCATTTAGTGGTATTCCTAATAGCTATCAAAGTAGAATCTTTGTAAAGGAGGAGTATCTTTTTATTTAGTCTCAAAGGAAATTATATATTCAGTTCATATTAGTTCTGTGACATGAGCTAGCTCTTGATGCTCACTGTTATTTTAAGGTGGAAAAAGAAAACAGACCAATCTCTCTGTTTCAGTTTCTAGTGACCTGTCAGAAATAGTGTAATAGCTTTAATGAGCAATTAAGTAAATTGTAATCCCACTATGAATTTTGGATTCAAATTAAGCACCAGGCTACCTTTCATTGCCGTTCCTGCTTATATTGTGGCTTTTCTTGTTCAGTTGAAACTTAGTTACATTCATCTGCATTACTCACAAACAAGGAAACACCCACTTTTCATTTATGTAGTTCAAAAGATTTCTGTCTTTAACTGTCATTAGATAATGTGCCATGTATGTAAAGGTGATCTGATGGTGGATAGCATTTAACTATTTACTTTCAATGAGTAGAAATGGGTAACATTCAAGGAAATACATTTAAAACATGCATCATTTACGTTAAACTCACCTATAAGGAAGTGGAATAACTGAAGAAGGAGCTTTGTTCATACACAGCCAGCAGTGATTGCTCTGATGTTCCTACTGTGTAACTGGATAGTTTGAGGCCCTCTGAGGCAAAGGTCATTGCTAAATGGCCAGCCCAAATCATTCTGTGATTCTGTGAAAATGTGCTGTATCTGTTGTCCACTGAAGACAGTGTATACACATGTGTAGATTCTTTGTGCGATAGCATGCAGTATTGTGATTTAACCTGTATGCAGACCGAGAATGTAACTGAAGGAGAATCTGTTTGCTTAGCTCCTGTGGTATCAGAGAGGAGAAGTTTGTATTTTCAAAGGGAGAACTCTGGTGTATACTGCTTGTACCACCGTACAGATGTACTTTGGTGTTATCTGCTTGCAGAGTCAGTAAATTTTAGGCACCTCTTTGGTGACATCTTCTTAAGTTTGCACATTTGTTTATTTTGTACTACAGTGGTGTGGCGGTTTCTTTCCTCTTTTCTTTCTGTCTTTAAGAGCTCACTGTCAAAATAACCGGGACATTCCTGTGTGATGGAGAAGTGACTGGCCACTTAAAACTATGAAATATATATCGTGGTTTCAAAACCTGCAGGTTGGTAATGGGAGCAGAGTAAGAAAGATAAAAATGGATGAATACTCTTTTTCAGAGAATAAAAGTACTCTGTAGCATTTCATGTTTTCTTGGGCATCTGTATCTGATGATTTAGGATGCATTTTCTGGGATCTGTTCAAGGATGCGCCCTGGCAAAGCACATGAGTTTCCTGTCCACTGCATGCAACTCTCTTTTCCATACTGCCCCTGCAGCACTTCCTCACCAAAGACTTGGGGTTAAGTTGTGGCATTATAACTGAATGGGTTGACCCAGAAACTCCTAGATACTGAGCTCTGGGCAATTTGCACTTTGTTTTGCTCATGGTAATAATAAACTTGGCATAATCAGATAATGAAATTTGAAACTGAACTTGGAAAGCAATTTTAATCTTAATAGAGCAAAACACAGGTTGTGAAGCTGCTGTTATTAAAGCTGTTAGCATACTTAAATGTTAGTGCTTTTGTGCATATGCTTAATTACCACCCTCGACAATAAACAGTTTGATATTGTTGTCATCATACTTAAATGCATGCATTGCAAAGAATGACCACAAACTCTGATTTTAATTCTAATTTGTGAATGTTTATCATTCCCTATAATGAAAGAACATATATAATGAAAGAACCTTCCTCATCGAAGGCTTCTGGGGAAAAAACAGCTTGGAAAACGATGGAGAGATGTTTATGTGAGTTTGTGAATATCAAATATGATTGGGAACCCATTAAATATATTGCACACAACTTCATAGGTAGGAAGTGGTATATTTGTTGCAGGCTCAGACATGCAGAGAAAAATAGATCATTGTTTGGGCCACCTGGAGAAATTCTGCAAGCCTTATAATTTCTTTGAGCACCCCCACTGTTCACTTCTCATTTCACCAGAGTATAGCTTGCTTATGGTTTTGAAAGACAGAACTAAAAATCCATGGAAACCTTGCTGGTTGTGAGATATGAGGAGAGCATCTAAAGGCTGTCAAGTGGAGAGTTCAGAATAAAAGCTTTCATCTCTTGCCAAGAGCACTATATCCTAAAAATGCGTTGTCGCTTCTACTTTATACTGCAAACCAAATCAGACAATGGTATTCGCTAAAAAGTTCAAGAAAGTGAGTTCAGGCCCTGGTACAGTTGGAACTAAAGAAAAGGAAAAGAAAGAGGGAAGCCATGTTAACAGTTCTATCCATTCAGCTGTGTTAATTTGTGATATCTTGAGGTTCTGTTCAACCATCTTTCCTTCCCTCACCCTATCCCTGAAGGGGGACAATCAGATTCTCAAACATACTTGCAATTATTTGTACTGTGAAAGTATTCGGGGTAATAATATTTTACATCTTTTTAGTGAGGGGTTTGTGACTATTCCAGAGACAAAACTCATCCACTGAACACCAATCAGACACAAAGGTCAAAGACTGGCTGAGCAAACTTTTGGAAACATACTACTGATCTAATCATGCAATATATTTCCATGCAAAGAGCAATCAGGTTCTATTCAGAAAGAGAGGATAGAGCATCGACATAGTCTAAATAACACTGTAAGATTATATATATCTGGCTTAAATATCTGATTACTGTAAAATATGCTGCTGAGTTGAATTCTTATGATTTGAAAAAATTAGTGATGGTGAAACACTTTCCATTTGGTGCATTTGGGGCAGGGGGAGGCGAGGGAATCTTTAGAAGTTCTTATTTTCAAGTTCTTAACTTTATTTCCTTGCCATTATATGGCAGAACAGGTCTTTTCACTCTAGCCAGAATTGAGACTTCATAGCTAAATATACCAAGTATTTATCCCTGGGTATCCCCTGTTAGACCATGATTGTCATGAGACTTGATAACACTGAGTATAGTTGGTAAGCTGCCTAAGATTGCTTAAGCCTCCAGTTTGGTCAGTGGATGAAGATGAGGTCCCCAGATGCCTAGTCCAGGTATTCACTACTGCAGAGAAGACTGAGTTATGGCATGGTACTGACTCCTTTCTTCTCTCCAGAAATAGATTGCTACAAGGCTAAAATCTTTCTAGGTATTCCTCCATTCAAATATTTTTATTGTTGGTAATTGCCGTCAGCTCCAAATGGATGTAATGCGATCAGAGATGGGAGGGCACATGGATGCAGCTATTACAGAAGATGTGGTCCCTGCAAATATCCTAGGAAGGAGAATACTCACCAATAAGATTTGCTCTTAGTCTTTGCTGTTTAAAGCCTAAGAAACTGACTTAATTTATGTCCCAGAGGAGCCATAATAGGAGAGGAAGAAAGTCACTATTGAAGTCAGCCCTGGTTTGAAAGAACCTCTGGCAGTGGCTTAACTCTGAGCTCTAAGAGAGTCACACAGGAAGTCAGATAGAAAACAAAGGGAGGGAAAAAACAGTCAGCAGAGCACAGGCTTTCTCCTTCCAACAATTCACTTAGATGTGTGAACTAGCACCCTTCATCTAAAAAATACTGTAGGTGTTTTAGATGTTAGTTGATCAAAGAACAAAACTGTGCTGGTCCCATCCTTATCCAGAATTAATTAGGCTTAATTACAAGCTTATGTGATGAGCTTTTTCTTCTCCTGAAACCTTGATAACTGCAATGAAACAAGACCTTGATATTAAATCTTGCTTAAAATGCAACGACTCAAACTGTACCTTCTAATATTGCCTTGAAGTGTTTGTTCAGTGTTGATATGACTTCCGCAATGTCAAATACCAAATAAATACCAAACACACAGCTTTCAGCAGCAAATGTTTCTGACAGGAGACCCATTTCCCTCCCAAATTGTGAATTTTCTTTCATTTGCTGGATTCTCTTGGGATCACGGCGTCAGATCACACCACTGCAGAAGTGCTTGGTTATTTAATGGGACTCAGATTTAGAAGATGGAGCATATAATTTAGTTCTATATGCAAACCAAAGCTTTTTTTGGCAAGACATTAGAGAATGATCTATTTTAACAACTATGGCTTTTCTGCTTATTCTAGAGGACATTTAAAATTGCGTTACTATTAGTACCATAAATTCAATTTTGAGCTAAGTTTTACAGTAAACTGATTTGAAATGAATTTACTTTATATAGACCTACCAATGGCTGGTTATTCAGCAGATCTTTTGTTCTCTTGCAAACTTGAAGGGGTTTGTTTAGATTGAGAAGGGAAGACAGATTGTTTGTCTTATGGAGCAGCCTAATGGCTATCTACAATACCGTTACCAACATAAATTGTGCAGAGTTGTGATCCACTGATTGATACATACAATGTATATTCAGAGCTGCCTCTATCAACTCTACCTCTAAAATATCTTGGATAGAAATGTGGATGTGTTTCAGGCTCAAACTGCATTACTGACATGCCTTTCCTCTCTGAATGCCATGAAAATCTATCATATTCAGAGAACTATTCAATTTATATTCTAGAACTGTATATATTCCTTTTTGCACCATGTTCACTGCAAATCTTTTGCATTTTAGGGATGCCTCTTCTTCATCTTTTCCTTTCTTTCTATGGCTGGCAATAGAAGTTTTCATTTCTTAATTGCATTAGCATGAGTAATGCTTGCTTCATAGGAACCAAAGCATTTATATCCTGACAGAGTGCTAAGAATGGATACAGTTGCAAACAAGTAAAATAAAATGCCAACTAAATCAATTAAAAGCTTGTTAATCTTTTTTCATGATGGCAACAGCAGAAGTCTAAATGGAAAACAGCAGAAATGCACCAGTGTTAAGTACAGGCTTTATTCTACGTTCTCCCTTACTCCTTTGCTGCAAAGGAGAGAGACTTTATTTCTCAAGTTTGAATTGGAGCTGAATGCATGGGAAAGAAACTGTGTTTCCTTTTACTCTTCTGTACTTCAGCTGAACGCATTTGATATGGAAATTCTCCAGAAAATAGACTCTATGCTTCCATTTTATAAAATTGTTTTTTCAGGGGAGCAGAGGAGGAAGCACTTTGAATTTTTACGCAAACATTAATCAAATGGAGCAAGTCCAGATCCTGTTCTAATGCAACTTGTAAGTCACGTACCCAGCAGCACTTACATGGAACAAGTTCCTGTAAACATTATGCAGCTGAAGTATAGCAAGAGGGAAAAAAACACAACTATGTATATAATCCCAAAGCATTCTACATTTCATATGGTGTTTATGTAAAGCAGAATGCAAGCGAGTTCTGATACATACTGCTCTCAAATATTAATCAAATATTTGGGCAGTATAAACTGGATGAGCTCCACAGTTCAGGATTGTCTCAGGTAAATCCTGGCCTTCTACTCAGAACTATTGTTTTGTTAACTTTTTTAGGAAGGAAATACATTACAGGGATCTCACATTTTCTTCTCATAATAGGAACTTAGTTTTGGGCCATGCTTGGAAGGAAAGGGTATAGGACAGAAGTATTAGAAGGAAGATCTTAGGAGGTCTGTATTGCTTCCCTGCTGCTTTCTCGGAAGCCTGCAAATGAGCCTGGCAGGAGCGGAATTGAAGGAGTTTTAACTGGAGCTTTTGAAGAGCTTCACAGGGAGATGTGAGCAGCAGTCCCTGGAGCTGCTTTAGTTTGTGAGACTGCGTGCACAAACCCATCTACCAGTCCAGAGTTCAGGATGCACAGGAGGATATTCCGGCCTGTTTGCAATACCTGCCCCTCTAATGACAGTGCATATCTCAGAATCAGAACAAATTCACCTGTTGTTTGCTAAAGTAATGCAAAAATGACTTCTGCTTTTAATTCTGCTGTGTGACTATCAATAGGAGTAAGTAAAGAGTAACGGAGGACTCTAGGAAACATGTTTTTATAGGATTAATCTGCTAAAGCAATGGCTAGTCATAGTTCATCACTTGTTAAATTGCATTTCATTTAGAAGTTTTATCATTTTATCATGCGTTCTTTTGAAAGGATTTGGGCAGCACAAAGGGATTTCAGCATTTTTTGGGGTAGGAGATAAGAAATGGTAATGTAGAGAATTCTACAGCCTTTGTGAGTTTTCCTTTTTAGTTATTTTGGTATGGTAATGGTGAACTCAGAGCAAAGCAATCATGTAGGCTATTTCCAAGTTTGTGACAATATATATTTAATGGCACTTATTAACTTATCCTAAGTAGATTGAGCAACAGCCAGAATAATGACATTCTAATTAGTCTTTGTGGCATTAAGCAGCATATCAGCTATAGGCTTGAGATTTTTTGTGTGCATATCAGCTATAGGCTTGAGATTTTTTGCTTGTGACAGTTTCACAAAAGCAAGTACAAATGTGTCTTATTATAGTTTCAGTGTATAGGAAGAATTATTCTCCATTTGGGATAGTCATCACCTTTAGGAAAAGCTTCTAGAAGTTCCCACAGGGCAAAGGTCTGATTTTGCAAAGCAATACAGTACCTACAGCTGCTTGGTGAAAGTGTGCTCTCTACATTTCTTTCTATGTACACATATCATAAATGCTTTTAATGTCACATTCTGATTAGTATGTTGCAGTATTGCAGCTGCAGGTATTTACAATAGATCATGGGATTAGGTAGGTTCTTTTCACTGCTGTCTAGTTTCTGAGTATGTATATGGTGGGGAAGCTAAAATTTCTATGTATTTCTGTACCTTCAGGAGCTGAACGTTTTACACAGATTAATGATAAGATCCCAAGAACTGGAAACAGTGAAAGTTTTATCTCTCTGCATGAGGAATCTAAAACTGAGAGTGAAAATTAGTCACAGTCCCATTCAAACGAGGCAGAAATGATCACACATTTGTCAGAAGCGCTCTTCCTAGTTACTGTGCAGCAGGGCTACATGCACATCACTTCAGATAATAAAGAGTTCCAGCCCTTACTGATTAGACTCAGTATTACCATTTTATACCTAATGAAGGGCAAGAAACTGACAGCAAAAAAATGTGCCTTTAAATTCACTCATTTGTTAAGCACATACATTCCTTTTCTCCTACTTGATCTCAGGAGGCTGGTATAAATGATTCTGCTCCTCTCTTCATCTTTTTACTACTCATATTAATCCATTCTGTTTCTTTCTGTGTTTAAAGAAAATGGATCCATGCATGATGTTTCTAGTGCAGGTTAATTAATACACCTGTCCTGCTGTTCCTTAACACTGTGCCTTGGTCTGCACTTCCCAGGCAGAAGCATGGCTCGTTCATGCTGATCCCCTGGTGACAGTGAAGCAGGCATTGATTCAAGCCAGCTCACACCCTCATCGCCTTGTCTCCATTTATTTCTAAACAGTAGCACCAAGTTCTTTGCAGCAGAGAGTCAAAAAGGAAGGCATGAAAATGAGCTTTGCAAAACCTCTAAGCCTTGCCCAGTGTTTTTCAGTAGGCATGACAAACCTTTCTCATTAGGCATGCAATCAAAGTGGAGCTTGACAGCTTTCTCCGAGAATTAACAGGAGTTTCAGCACTGTGTGGTGAGTCTGATCATGAACCATGAACGTGGCTAGACCCTGTGTTCAGATTATCTTTAGTAATGTGAGTCAAGTAAATACAGGGCTGATGTCTCTGCGTTGAAGAAAGCTCATTTGTCTGGAATTTGTCTATGTTACTGAGGCAAAAAGAAATGCTGAAGGCAGCATTTAAGTGCTTCTTGCTCTGTCTTTCTCTCAGAGAGAGAGATTTTCTACCTAAAACCAGTTCTGGTCTGAAAACTGGGATGTCATCTTTTACTCAGGAGACTTGCTTGCTCAGGACCACCTGCTAATGTGAGTGTTGAAATGCTGTCTGCTCTCTTCAGCCAGCTTCGTCTGAGAGCACCTATACTCCAGCGAGGGTAAGGACTGAGCTCTTCACCAACTCATTAATCATGGACAGGCTGCTAACTAATTTCCATTACACTGTCCATCTGTGTGCGCCATTCTGCAGGGACAAAGAGCCACTCTGTAATTATGGATAGGTCCTTAATTATACCTGAGCAACTTCCTGAACAGAAACAGGACACACAGATCAAACTTTGATAAGCATTTAACCAGCCTTAGGCTTCACAGCTGGTGTTGGAGTTTGAGCTAGAGAGAAATAAGTTAACTAATTTTCTCTGGGCAGTGTGTGTATGACTGGGAAGCAGAGGAAGAAAAGTCAGTGCTTGGAAAGTCAGTGTTGAGAATGGAAACACACTACAGAGAAAAATGTGGGAAAATAAAGGAACCAGTATGTATAGTCTTAAAGCAGATTAAATCACCAAAGAATCTATTTGAAATGATCTATGAAATGACTGAGAAATTGAAAGACTGGTGGCATATAGGTGCCAGAACAACATCTAGGATTTCCACACCATTTTCTCTCCTCACATGTCCTTTTAACTAGATGTCTCGGGGCAGAGAGGGTCTTCAACCCATGTATGATCATGTAATCTAGAGTCTTTATTGTCATTTAAGTGTGGACATGTGCAGCTTACATAGTGTTCACTCTACCAGGGGAATTGTAAAGTACAATTTCACCTGGGGTGAAAACCATTGTAGGTTACTAAAGGCCAAACTGCAGCTACCTAAATCATACCTAATCCAGAAGAATCAGAGGAGCTGTGTATTTCAGCAATGTCATGCAAGTTACCTTTTCAATTTGTGAGAGGAAGGTTAAAGTGAGACCCTCAGGAATAACGGGTTCAAAGATCTAAACCACTCAGCCAACATTTCATTTAGAAGGATCTATCTTCCAAAAGAATGTCGTAAAAGCCTGTATTTATTAATGTAGCTTTTGGGGGCTTTTGGATTCTGTAGCAGCAAGCTAGTGTTATTGCAAAAGAAGTCTATGCAGCATTAGAGTCTTAAAATTACTGGTGTGTAAGGTTACTTAGACACACAGGCACATGTCAAGGTTACAATATAGACATGATTTAAAGTTATTTAGTAGGAGCAGTTGTTGATATTGCAGTCACACTCAAAGATTTAAGAAGTGATTGCCACCACACTCACAGAAACAAAGGCTTAGGACCCAAAGGCACAAACAAAGTGTGAATGAAATACTTGAACGTGGTGACCTGTCACAGTTTAAACCATGTCCTCAGATAAGTATGTCCCAGTCCGATAGTCAGAGTTGCCCTGGAAAATCCAAACCGCAGTTAGCTTCCATGTGAGTATAGCCACTTGTTTGTGCTAGCTGAACTTTTAACTAAGGTCAATATTTAGAAGATGCTTGTCTCTGTTACTAATAGCACTTATTACTACAATATCAGATTTAAAAATACAATGTATTTTCCACCCTCCATCATTTATTTACTCTGATTTTGTTCTCTGTAATATATAGGCTCTGTCATTACTGGCAGTTCCACTTTCAGATTTCAGATGCTATTACGGCACTACTTAAAAAACTGTGTCATTGCAATAATTGCAATGTAATGAAAAGACTGTACCTTCTTATGCAGTCTGAAAAGAAAAATAGTAACCTTTTTTCATTTAATCCATTCGATCCTTCCATTTCATGCAGTCTCCGTTGCTAAAACTTCTGAGATGTCAGTCGCTTTTCTTTGTTTTGCTTAACAATTCCACCTTCTTTGGGCAACCTGATCTGGGGCCTCATCCACCTCACAGTAAAGAATTTGTTCATAACACATAATCTAAATATCCCCTATGCAGTTTAAAGACATTCCCCCTTGTCCTGTCTCTACAGGCCCTACAGGCCCTTGTCCAAAACTCCAGGTTTCTTGTAGCCCCTTTACTCACTGGACCTGCTCTAAGTTCTCCCCAGAGCCTTTTCTTCTCAAAGCTGAACAAGCCCAGCTCTCTCAGCATGTCTTCATTGATAATAAGGTCTTGGGGTACCCTGGTCCCACCTTTGTCATGGGCTTAGACTTAGATGTCAAAGCAAATAGTTCTGATTTTCTCCATCAGTTACCTCCAGCTAGTGCAATGTGAAATTAGGATGACAGTAGTTAATCAACCTAAATTTGAGTCATTAGACCTAAGATCTCTATGAAAACCCTGTGCTGTGATTCTCAGGAGCTGCTCTTAAATGTGGGGCTGGGGTTACTGAGCTATGTACTGTCTAGTTTCTATAGTAGAGAAGAAGGAAAAGGGAGAAAGCCCAGCGGTCCTACCACTTTACGGAGGTTTCTCAAAGCAGTGCAGATGTGTTTGCAAAGATCATGAGCTGCTTCATAGAATCATAGAATAGTTAGGGTTGGAAAGAGCCTTAAGATCATCCAGTTCCAACTCCCCTGCCATGGACAGGGACACCTCACACTAAAACATCACCCAAGGCTCAGTCCACCCTGGCCTTGAACACCGCCAGCGATGGAGCATTCACAACTTCCTTGAGCAACCCATTCCAGTGCCTCACAACCCTTACAGTAAAGGACTTCCTCCTTATAGCCAATCTAAACTTCCCCTGTTTAAGTCTGAACTCGTTACTCCTTGTCCTATCACTACAGCCCCTAATGAAGAGTCCCTCCCCAGCATCCCTATAGGCCCCCTTCAGGTACTGGAAGGCTGCTATGAGGTCTCCATGCAGCCTTCTCTTCTCCAAGATTAACAGCCCCAACTTTCTCATCCTATCTTCATATGGGAGGTGCTCCAGCCCCCTGATTATCCTCGTGGCCCTCCTCTGCACTTGTTCCAGCAGTTCCATCAGCCTGAAGAGAATTCTTCTGTGAATGGCTGTGGCCGCTTTAAACGTTTTCATATCACATGGTTTGTAGGAGATAGGTACTTAAGGACCTGAAAACTAAATAAAGAGAGAACTCTAATTTCTTAGTAGCAATATTTTTTGTTGCTATATTCACAATTTATTCTTTGACTTACAGTATTCCAGTCCATGGTTTTGCATCACACGTAAACGAGGAAGTCAGGCACCATCATTGTGTAAATCTGTATGAACCAGAGTAAACGACCTCTTCTGCCTGAGAGGGCACAACACTAGATAAAGTGAAAGCCTACTATGTGCCAAGCATAATCTAATTGTATGAGGCTCTTTTTGGTTACAGGTGGGTTATATAAGCAAGCTTGAAAGAGAACAATTTCAGGTTGAACAGCTTTTCCTTTTCCCATGAGAAGCCACTTTTATTAATGATTTCCTGGACAGTGCTTTCCAGAAACAACAGAGAACATGATCTCTGGATAGTGTGGATGGAGCATTATCTGCAAATTTGAATAATATGTCTCCAGACAATTCATCAGCACACCTGTGGTACAAAAAACATCTATTTATATTCCACACTTCATGTTTTTGGCAGCTTGATGGGCTGCATGTTCCGTCTTCTGACACAGTGAAGCAGAGCTCAGTGTGACTCAGTGGAACAATATGCATTAGCTGGTGGGATTGAAGATTTTGCTAAACCATTGCCTATTCATCCATTTAAAACTAGGCATATAAAGACAGTTTGCTAATTATCCAAATTAAATGGGTTATCTGAATACCTGTGATTCTTTATGACTGAACAGAAATGCATTATTTCAGCTAATATGTTCACATCCGTTCTGAGATGCCCAGGAATCATTCATGTTGAAATGAAGCAACACCTCTGTCTGAATGTTCAGCACTTACATTAAACTCACTAAAATCTTACTGTGCAAGCCCACACTATTGGGCCACAGTACCCAAGAGTTGCTGAACCAATTTCAATATCGCAATCAACATGATTTACAACATTGAGTAAAAGAATCTCAGTAGAATTACAGTGTATCACAGAAGAGAGGAGTCATTGAAGGCCGATAGAGAAAGATGATAGTGCACTTACAAATTCTAGTATGTATTTGTACAAGCCATTGACTTCATTTGGAACTGCACTGATACCCTCTAATCTCCGAGGGCATCGCTACAGCACAGTGAGGCTATCCAGCTCTGACCGTGTTTCTGGTGGTCAGTCCCATCAGTTAGATAGTAGGCACATGTGCTTGCTGTTGCTTCAGTGTGTCCAGTCAGAAGCTGAGCACTTGTTCAGCTGTCTCCTCTGTGATTTAGAGGGGAAATCACATCCTCATAGAAATGCTTTCTTCCTTTTTATCTTCAGCTTAATTAGCAATGCCATAATTCCATCCTGAATATATATTATTTGGTGCTTGACCTGTATTACTCTTCCTCTTTTTTCCTTCCTCTTTTTAAAAAATAACACCATCAATATAGATATCGTAAGGGAAAGAAATGAATCACAAATTGCAAAAATGTAAGCTGGTCTTACTAAGGACAAAAAGATAATGCAGTCAAATTTCATTATGCATATGTTATAGAGTAATTGCCTTTTGCAGTTGCAAGGCATTCTATTTGCGGGCTGGAGATATTCATGGAGACACAGCGCATAACAAACTGTCAGCTCAAGAAAAATAGGCTGAAACCATTGCCACCATGTTAATTCAGACAATAAAGAAGTAATTAAGTGTCTCTAACTGCCTTCCTTTTAACTGTCTCTCACTCAAATTACTTCCCCCTATTATTCATTTTTACCGTTATTGTAAATGTATCCTTCATGTAAATGTTCATATTTGGTGGCTAGGGACAGTCCTTAGAAAAATGGGAGACTCCGTGCTCCTGGGCTTGTCAAGAGTTTAGGCAGACAGACTGTAAGGAACATAATGTTGAGAGTAGAAGGAAATGAAGAAGTGAAAACAGGTGTAGGATTCAATATAGACTGGAAAATAACATTAGGAATATAGGTGTTCACAGAAAAATTAATAATGTGAGCTGGAAATTACTCTGTCCAGCATGGTAAAACCTGCTATTAAGGTGATGGTCAGTTCCCAAAAAGGCTAATATAAATCAAATTCTTCTCCTACTAGCTTCCATGTCCTCATGGAAGTTGTTCTTCCTCCCTCCCTCCAGCTCAGATGTGGATGCCCCACTTTTGCCAGTGCCCGTACCAGGGCAGGAGGAAGGGTCATTTCCTGTGAGTCCACCACTCCCTGTTCTACTGTATCTTTCCTGGCCACACTCCTGGAAGTGTTAGTAATCCTGGGGAGCACACGGTCTGCAAGCAAGAGGTTTCTTGGTTTTAAAAACTATTAGTTGCTGAAAGTGAGAGCTTGAAAGCAGTGTGTAAATGATAGGAAATCAATCAAGGGAGGATGTGATATGAAGGTGCTGAGCCAGACAGGCCAAGAGAGATTCTGAGGAGAGATAATACAGCCTGCAGCTGGAAGCTTGCTTCTGGACAGTGAATGAATGTGATGTGAGTTGTATGTGAGTACATACAACTCCTGTATTAGTACCCTGCATTCACTGGGGTCTGGACACTTTCCTGGGTATACACTGAGTTTCTAAACCAGGTCCATCTCCTGCTCCATGGCTCACATCCACAGAGATGTTTGGGTTACTTATTCCTGACTCACTCATCCAAATTAGTAACAGTTCACGGGCTGTTTCCTAGCTGGAGCAGTGGGCAGAGCTCTAATCTGGAGTACTTCTCTGAAATGAAAAAGATCTGAAGTGCTTACATAGGAATTTAGCGTCTCAATCTCTCTATGTACTTTTCCTGTCTGAAAGAGAATTCTGCCTTCTGTGCCACCTAGATTGCTGCTGGTTTAATCCAAAGGCTAAAAATGTTTGATTAAGAGGCAAAATAATGATGGGGGAGATTTCTTTCTTTAAAAAGAAGAGATTGGGGATGTACCATTTAGTCTCAAAATAGGTGTAGGGTTTCCTGTAACTGGCACTTCACTCTGGCAGCCCTGAACAAAGAAATAACAGCAAAATTAGGGTAGCCGTTGTGTAGAATGCTTGGTTTACCCACAGTTTTGAGTATGATATAGGGCTATATGTTTTCACAGCTCTGGTATGCATATTACATGCATTGGAATTTTTCTCTATGTGCTCTTTTTTTGTACCAGTTTTGCCTCCATATACTCAGATGTCATCAGCCCTCAGGGGACAACATCACACTGGTTTGTTGAAGATAAAGAATAAAATATGAATGAGAAACGTTTACTATAACCCTGTAGGGAGAATACAGATAGCATAGGATCTCTTGTCCAGTTTACAATGTAGAGGGATATTTTTGTCTGTGCTTATGGAATCACATGAATATTTATTTCTACAGACTGTGGCTTCCTTTCACCCTGAAAGCTCTGAAAAACATCTATCCAGGTTTTTTTTCTTCAGCCCTTTCATTAAAATGAGATGAGTTGGCTTGCTAATTACAGCATTTAAGCATTATTCAAATGGTACAGATGCTTTCTATGGTACTTACAAGGCAGTAAATGTGTGCTGATTTTGCTCATAATAACCAATGTGCAGTGGGGCTGTTCTTCTCACCTTAGGGATGGTCAGGAAACACAGTCTACAGGTTGTAGGTATTAATAGTGGCTTTTCTATACTAATCCAAAGCACTGTTTTTTCTGCTTTCAATCATTATGGGTATTTTGTTAGAATTAGCAGAGCTGTGTTTCTGTTGGGAAACTTCTAATCCTGGCCTCAGTGCTGTTGAAATGCAGGAAGTTTTATGGAGAAGGAAAGCAATACCCTTCTATCCACTGAAACTACTGAATATGAGAAAAGCTAGTAATAAAAACAAGCTCCTCCTGCCATTGCAAGCCATGCTGCATTTGAGGAAGGTACAGTTTTGAAAAGTAATGCTAATTTATTCTAAAAGAAAGATGCATTCTGTGGCCAAGGTTCTCAGTTCAATTGGAACTTGAAGATTTATGAACCCAGCACTTTCATAAAACACATATCTGATCCCCTCGAAGTGCCGGATTATAAATAACATGGACAAAATTTGTATGTGATGCTGATTCATGGATCTCTCGGATGTTTTTCTTATGTCTCTCTCTCTCTGAGGTACAAAAATTCTCCTTCTTTGGGTTTGTGAGTATAATTCTCATCTGTATTCAGCATAAAAAGAACCAACCAACCAAGAACCAACACGCACCAAACTTACTGGAGTTGAAATCTGGGAAACCCTGATGCCTAAACCTGTATTTTAGAAGTATTTCCCACCACTTAATTCATTTTGGTCAAATTGGCTGCTTCCATAAACCCAAGAATAGGAATTAGGAAACTGTTCAGCTTGTGGGCTTGAATTTTTTATTTTGATCCCCTGTTCATAGAGAATCAGGGTATAGTAATGGAAGGTGATGAATATGCTGGGTGTGTTAGAAAGCATGCGTGAAACAATACTATTCAATGTTTTTAACAAGCTGGTTTTGCTTATTTATAGCAAACTTCTTTTCTCTTGATAGGAAACTTCCCAAGCAAGCACCATCAATTTTGAATCATTGATGGATAAGGGTAATGGTGAAAATACCAGTTGTTTGATTTGTATCTTTCCTTTTTTTGGTGTTTGTTGTAAATATATGTATTTCCAGAGTTATGAAAGAAAGCAAGTTGTGTAAAGCATTCAAGAGCAGCAGCAGAAGTAGGATAAACTATCCTTTTCCATGTTGCTCAGACTCTCTGGGACCAGAGGGACATTTTGGTGTCCTGTGCCCAGCAGACTAAGGTGTGCAGCTGAGTGACTTGCAAAGATTGAAACTGTTCTTCTGGCAGGGGTTGCTATACAGTATTTATGCCCCATGGGGAATAATGAAAAAGAAATGTATAGAACATGAAGATGACTAAAGAAACATGGAAATTGATGAATGGGATGCAGAAAAGTCATGTAGACCATTGCTGTGATAATAAGGGTTGATTTTTATTCCATTTGTGGTTGGTGTCAAGAAATCAAGCTGAAAGAAAAAAAACCTACTCCCATACAGCTGTAAGGTTTGTTTTATCTTTAAATGCTTCTTGTGGTCCACACAGACCTCTTGGGCCTTGGTCTTCCAGTTCATATTATCTGAGGACATGCTACATCAGGTATAGTTTAACAGAGCTCAACTCTTGTTCCCACATCAGTGGCACATGTGCCTACCCATGCAGTCCATGCACCCAGCAACAGAATTCCCTCCATTCACACTGTCTCACACAGAGGTCATCCACACAGCATCCTTCTGTGGGAAAGTCCAAGAAGCAGATTATAAATGTGAGAGGCAAAATCTGCCTGGATTTTTCCCTTCTGCTCCAGAAGGGAGCAGACTGCTGGAGAACACTGCCTGCTTCCCCAGCCAGCCTCCAGCCAGCCTCTTTCCCCTCCAGCTGTCTTCTAGCCACCTGCCAAAGATCCTCTTCTTCTTTTGCACTGTACTCAGTGATCATTTTGCCCCTGTTTATGAAATAGATCTGTGTGTTTACAAAGGGTGCAGAAACTCTCTGGTTTTACTGGGGTTTGTGGTTATTGTGGGGCAGCAAGCACAGGCGCTTGTCAGGGGCTGCACACAGTCTATTACAGACAAGCTACAATGTGGTTTGAGGCAAGGGGTTGAAAGCCACTGGGAAAGTAGAGCAGAAGAAAAATGTTGAAGGAAGACTGGGGGGAATCAGGGCTGAGTCACAGCACTGACATGGGGCAGCATGGCAGAGGGTGAAGCATGGACAGGCAGGATGTATTACTGGCAGAGCAAGAAGTGTCAGGAGATGAAACCAGAGCAGCTGTAGGTCAGGCCCTCTGCTTTTGCTTGTTCAGTGCAACCTGTCGGGTATAGTGCCACCCCAATTACCCCTTGATCTTTGGCAGTGAAGAGTGCAGCTTTGTGGTAATCAGTGCCTGGACAGGCACAGGAGGCAATCTCAGCAGGTTTTGAACTCGCTGTGCTCAGTTCCTCTGCTCCAAAGCCCACAGTTAGTAGCATTCAGGAACATCTCTAGTCTTTAAAAGACTGGTAGGCAGCTACTGCAAGCTTGACTGGCAGCACCAGGGAGTGCAGGCTTTCATTTCTGAAGAGAAACTGATTAGCAGTTCCCCAAAGGCCATGGGGGCTTGGGAGAGATGGGAACGTGCTGCACAGCGACTAGCAGGCAATAGTGCATAGCTCAGGCAGAAAAGCAGTGAGGAGGCCATGGCTGAGCCTCCTTGGCAAGCCACCTTCCTATTCCTTACTGCCCTCCTTACACAAGACAAATGCTGGGGCTACAGAGTAAGGCACCTGCAACCTGTGAGCAACCAGAGTTGCAGGATGCTTGAAACATACTCACCAGGAACGAAATGCACGAGTTGGAGATGTGGTGTAACAGGACAGTAAATTACCATCCTTTTGCTGTTTGAACAGACGGGGAAAAAAAGCTGATCTAAAAAGCTGAACTATTTGTTGACATTTCCATAGACACAGAGACAAAACTCCCATTCTCCTGCTCTGCCTTTTCCAAAAGCTTGTACCCTGCTGCCATCTAATGGAGGATTTTTTAAAGCAGTGGTATAGATCAAGTTCCTAGATAGCGTCAGAGAAAAGAAACTTGGATTCTGCAAGATGCTAAAGTTCAGCAGTCATACAAGAAAATGAAAGTTCAACACTGAGACATTTGTGAGGTCACCTACCTCATCTTGTAATCCTTCTGCAACCCTAGCCTGGCTATTATTATCATCATCAACTTCCAGCACTGAAAAATGAATTATATTGCAGCAATATTATGTACTGAAAGCATTATTTTTCCTTCTGAAATACAGAGCTGATGGAGGATTGATGCTTCATCTGCCACAGATCTGCACGAACTTTAGGAGAAGGAAATAAAATAAAACAGCCATATATGAGAATGTTGTCACTCCTGCTTGTGCTCCACTTGGTGTCAATGAAAGAGATGCAATTGGATCTTTAGAAAGGGTCTGATCGGTCCCATGTCCGGCTAGCAAAGCTGGCACAAAGCAGCAGTGGTAAAGAATGGCAGCCAGTGAACTGAAAGCAATAACGCTGCTGACAGGGCGTTTTCTTAAACCACTGGTCCCGGGAGGTGATGTGTATAAATAGCAGGTTTGTTTACTGAAGATATGGTGTTTTCAGTCACCAGTGGCAGCAGTGGAGGTGGTCATTCCACTGCCACATGATCCATATTGTGAAAAAATGGGTGGTCATGCCATAGTCTAAAGAGAGCTGGTAGCCCACCTTGATTTGTCTGTCTTCGTTAAGAGAAAAGTTGTTTATTTGTTGGAGACACATTTAAGGAGTACCAGCTGGGTCTGCCATTAAACATGGCTTGCAAAACAAGTCAGCCCTCGTGTTTAACACCCCGACGATCTCTGATGTCTTTTATTTAAGTAATAAATCAGTGTTTAATTTTATGGCATTACACATTACTCAGGAGAGACATTTAGCAAGTCAGTTTTAGCGTAGTGATAAAATTTGGAGTAATGGGATTGAAGCTGCCACTTTTGGCAGTTTGTATTGGGCAGTACTACAAATTTAACTTCCCTAACATGCATTCAATTTAGATTTAATAAGAGTTATTATATCCCATGTCCACTAAAATTGGATTATTTATTGAGAACAATTATGAAGAACTAGCTACAGAGATGTGGCTGTGCACACCAGATTTGGCCTCAGAAGTGCCAAGCGGTGTCTCTCTGAGTCTTTTGTGAAACCCAAATGAGGATGACATCGTAGGTTGTCTTCTACATCACTTCAGTCGCTGTAGTGGCATTTGTGAATATTTATCCCCTTCACAGTGAAATTGCCATGGATGTAGCTCAGGAAGGGGATGCTTGATTAGGAAGCACTCCCAGAAACTCTGAGTTGACTTTCAAGGTCACACAGCCATGACACTGAGTGTAGCGGATCACCAGGTAAAGGCCTGAATTAAGTTTTCTGAATTTCTTAAAGCGTAGTGCAGATGAGCTGGTGCCCTTACCATCTCTCTTCTCCTACCTCTTTCATTGCTACAACATGCAAAGAGCTTGCTATCAGCTGGCCAACAGGAAGAATGGCTTCTCCCATCTCAGGTAGCACACTGTTACGGATCTGTTAGGCTCTGCTCAGATTGATATACGAGTCATCTGCAGTGACCTCCGCCTGCCAAACACCCCAGTCACAGCTCCACATGAGCTACTGCTGACAAAGCCAGAGAGTAGGTTCAGTCTAGTCAGAGAAGTAATATGGTCACAGTTGTGTGGGCCAAGACGACAGCTCTCCAGATGTGCAGCAGTCCAGCAGTGTCATGAGAAATAGCAAAGCTGTTAAAAACCCCCAGATAAATAAGGACGCTAATTACCAGTGGTGCATAGAAGACATGGCCAACTCACTTGCTTTGTGGATGAATGTTTAAAGTTTGAGAAACCTAATCTATTGGAAGGTGTCCCACTTTACTTCCTTTTCTCCAGGCTAAACAACCCCAGTTCCCTGAGCCCACTCCTTGTGCTCCAGACCCTTTACCAGCTTTGTTGCTCTTCTTTGGACACACTCCAGCACCTCTGTATCTTGTAGTGAGGGGCCCAAAACTGAACATAGTATTGAAGGTGCAGCCTCACAGTAGAGGAGGATGACCTCTTCCCTAGCCCTGATGACCACATTAGTTCCGATACACACTATATTTGATATGAATTTCTGATTAGATTCTGTTGGCACATTCCCTGGAATGTCCATACTGAGGGAACTGATGCAGTCATAGATGAATAGGCAAGACTTTGCATTTTTGCACATGACGAAGAAGTTTGGATGAGAGAAAGCATCATAATGAGGTATAGTTTGGAACAAGAAGAGAAGAAACTTCAGCCTTGCTTCAGAACAAGCTTTTCTTGGTGTGAATTATTCTCCCCACAAAAGGCTAAGGTTTTCTGCCTGTATTTTTTGTTTGACTGCTTGTTTTTACTGCTCTCAGCTAACTACTCCTGAGCTCTTCTCTTTTTCTGGCCCTCTTCTTGGTAGCTGACACGCACTGCTTGAGGCTCAAATGGATAGTGGCCATTAAACCAGGTGCCAGTTTCTCTTCCTGAGCCTTTTGCAGAAGGCACAACCTATCAAAATACTGATGTATTTGATTAGTAGTGGTTACCCTCAGACAGGCCTGTGTTTAAGCACCATGTGAGACAAAGGCCAGAGTCCTTCTGTTTGCTAAGATAAAATGCAGGATTTGGAGTTAAGTCTCTGACAAGCATGCTCATATGCCAAGATTGTTAGAAGGACAAGAACTTTCCCTTTTTGCCTTTTTTCTTCTGAAGGGCTTATAGTAGCACTCAGTTATGATGTTTGCTGCCAGTAAGCCCAACACAATTGTTCAACGTCTGGATCCTTTTTTGTGCAGAAACCTGTGATTAAGCCGCCTTTGAAGAGAAGTAATGTCACATCTTGTCGATATCTGAAGCTTTCTATACTTGGTTATTGCCCTCTATGGCTAGGTGTGACTCTTCATGTTGTCTTTTCAGTCATTTTGATTTCTGTTTCCCTCAAGATTAAAAGTTTAATCTTTTACTTTGAGAGGCTGGTCTGCTAAAGCTGCAGAATATTCACAGGAGTTAAGGCAAACAGAAAACTGAGCATTAGGCTTTGCAGCCAGGAGGAAAAGCCAGCCTTGCCACGATGTTATAAAGCTTAAGCAGGGAACCTGAATGGAGTTTTTGAAAGCCTTTCAAGGCTCCATGTGCCTACAGACTTTTTTCCCCAGGCCTTTAATTCCAACCCTCTCTCTCCCCAGTTGTGGTAGTATTGGATAAAATTCCTTATAATGTTAAATAGATTGGATAAAATGAAGAGGTTTTATAGCAGTGGCATATTTAAGTTGTAGAGGGACTAAAAGCTGTTAAGGTCAATATGCTATTTCCTGCATCTGTAATTAATATCAGAATATGTCCTATCCATTTAAAGAGTAATCTTATTTATGCACTGAAATACTGGTTCATCTTGTGAAAGAAAAGAATCCATCTTCTCTTAAAGTGAAATTTGGCACATGATTTTCCTGTTGTTTCATTTTGAAAAGCATTCCATTTAGGTGATGATACAGGAATAAGATGTGTCTGGTTGCCAGATTGCAGCTAAATAATGACCAGCTGATTAAAAGGGATATTTCATTCTTTTTCAAGCCAAAATTTATAGATGTGTGGTTTGGGGAAGGAAGGGGATCACAACATAAAAAAAAGTCCCCACTGATACTAATTTTCAAATCCGAAAGAAGTGGTAACAACAAGGGTAATGCAAGGCTCAAAGCTTGTGAAGATGAAGGCTAGACTTTTGCTTACCATCTTGCTTTTGACAGGGCAAAAGCCAAATGACCTTGCAGATAGCATCTTTTAACCATAGATTTATCTGTGGAGTCAGGGGGTATTTGGTCTTTCAGTTATTTGAGTTATGAATAGACTGAATCAGACTAGAAATTAGAAAATTATAGACATAAGAATAGAATAAAAATTAGAATGGAATAGAATAGAAAATAATAGGAATCCTACTGATTTCATAATCTGCAGCTTTTCTTTCCCTGAAAGGAGGGGATGCTAATACTGTTACAGAGTTAAGGCTGAACCTTAACATGATGTTTCTTAGTTCCTCTGCCCTCTGATGAGGCAAACAGTATCAAATGCCATTGAAGCGAAAGAACTTGCCTTTGCATTGTGGGATCTGTTAAAGGACATAGGGTAGTTTTGCTTATGAAAGTACAGCCAGTAGTATCATAGCGTCATGGGTTCAGCAGTAGCAGTCATTTTTTCTCCTTCTTAGTTGCTGGTGCAGTGCTGTGTTTTCGACTTTCAGCCTGGGAGCAGCACTGATCACACCGATGTTTTCAGTTGCTGCTCAGTAATGTTTACTCTGACCAAGGACTTTTGGAGCCTCATGCTCTGCCAGGGA
>JANRGW010004208.1:0-17304 GCA_024733675.1 Psilopsiagon aymara | reverse complement strand
TCTCACAAGAGCAGAGTAGAGGGGCAGGATCACCTCCCTCGACCTGCTGGTCATGCTCCTTTTGATGCAGCCCAGGACACGGTTGGTTTTCTGGGCTGCAAAGTGCTCATTGCCAGCTCATGTTCATTTCTTTATCGACCACCACCCCCAAGTCCTTCTCTGCAGGGCTTCTCTGAATCTCTTCTCTGCCCAACATGTAGCTGTGCCTGGGATTGCTCTGACCCATGTGTAGGACCTTGCACTTGTCATGGTTAAAATTCATCAGGTTGGCATCAGCTCACCTCACAAGCATTCCAAGGTCCCCTTCTCTCCAGCATATCAGCCGGACCACCCAGCTTGGTGTCATTGGTAAACTTGCTGAGAGTGACGCAACCCCACTGTCCATGTCACCAACAATGTTGAACAAGACCTGTCCCAACACTGAATCCTAAGGGACACCACTCGTTACTGGTCTCCAGCTGAACACTGAGCCTTTGAGCACAACTCTTTGCATGTGGCCATCCAACCAGTTCTTTATCCACCAAGTGGTCCACCTATCAAATTGATGTCTCTCCAACTTGAGAGTCTCTAACAAGGAAGTCATGTGTGGCAGTGTCAAACACTTTTCACAAGTCCAGGTAGATGACATCAACTGCTCTACCCCTGTCCATCAGTTCCATAGCCCCATCATAGAAGGCCACCAGACTGGTCAGGCAGGATTTCTCTTTTGTGAAGCCATACTGGCTGTCACCAAGCACCCTGGTGCTTAGCATGCCTTAGCATGTGCCTCAGCATGCCTTCCAGGAGAATCTGCTCCAAGACTTTGCCAGGCACAGAGGTGAAGCCGATTGGTCTGTAGTTCCCCTGCCCATCCATTTTCCCCTTCTTGAAAATGGGGTTATATTCCCCTTTTTCCAGTCGTCGGGAACTTCATCTGACTGCCATGATTTTTCAAATATGATGCACAGAGGCTTAGCAACTTCATTTGCAGCTCCTTCAGGACTCACGGATGGATTTCATCAGGTCCCATGGACTTGTATGTGTTCAGGTTCTTAAGATGGTCTCGAACCAGATCCTCTCCTACAGTGGGGCTTTGGTTTTCATTCTCACAGTCATTTTTTTCTGGATGTAGACCGGAGTGAACAGGAGTAGTAGTTTAAAATTCATACTTCTATTTTTTTCCTGTCACAACATAAAGAACCATTTTGTTGTATGACAAGCTTGGCATATTCCACAGATACAAATGTAGAAAGATTGAACTATCCACTAGTAGGTAAGAATCCAGTTCTGTAATTGTTTCTTAGAAATGGAAACAGAAATCTGGAAAAGTAACATTGATTCCCAGGAAATTAGGACTGAATATATAGACGTCATTTAAAGCTGCTTTTAAGTACCTTCTTGCTTAATTGGCTGTAACCTGGGTGTTCTGCACTTGGCCTTTAGTAACAAAGCAAACCACATATGCCAATTATGTAAATTAAAGCAAGCTACTATAACCGCATATCTACATTATAGATAGATTTTTTTTTTCACCCAAATAGAGAATATTTCCTTGAACTCAATTAAATCTTCATAAATGTATGTATGGCCACCCACCTTTCTAGACACTGCCTCTGGCAGAAAGAGTGCAGGGCACACAATAAGATGTTCTGAGGCAAAAATAGACCGGAGAAGAGAGCAGCAAAGCAGAGAAGAACTCCATCTTATAGCTTTTCTCTGCAGCTCTGCAGTCTTTCTAGGTAGCAGCTGTCATGTTGCTTTTTGAGCATGTGAGAATACCACATATTTATGGAAAGGCACTGTGGATTTGGACCTTAACACCTCTTTCATAGCCAATTTGTAGCGCACAACCCTCCATCCTGACCTCTTGAAGCAGCTTCCTTGCTACAACTTGCAACTGCATCTTATGAGTGCTTCCTTTCTCAGATATTTGAGAGATATTTTTGCAGTCCCAGCAGAGCAATGCATTTCCTTTGTTTACAGGAAGATATACACTTGTCAGCTAAGTCTGTGTGTACTTCATTTCCAAGAAATGTTTATTGTCATTTATCCAGAGGCATACAGAGATCGTGGTGAAGATTAGGTATTTAAGGAAAACTCCCATCTTGAGCTTTATCTCAGGAAGATCTTGAGTTGAATGTCTGGTCTCTTAAACTCTTCTTTTTCCTTGCCTTTTTGTCCAACACCTCACCAGGATTTTAATAATTTAACCACTTTGATTTTAACTCTCCTTTCTGAAACAATGACTGCGTCAAATGGCTTTAGGAAATGCTGAGCTATTTGGCAGAAGTAGACAGAAGTATGTTCTTTCAAGATGGAAAGCTGAGCTTGCTTATGCTTTGATACTTAATTGCTTATAAACAGGTGATTACCTTAATGTAAGGAAAACATTGTCCTTCAGTGGTTGAGCTGGCACTCAACAATCAAGCCATCGTTTATTTACACCAATTCTTTATGCTTGTCTGACACCTTTATTTCATTTAAACACAAATTCAGCACCACACTTCCTACAAACAGAAGGACATTGCTGGGAAGACATCACTAGCTGTTAGTGACAGCCTGTGAAGGTAAGCATGTGTTCTGTGACAAGAGTGCAGATGGACTGTCTTGTTGCTCAAGTCAGTTTTGAGGGGTAATCCTTAACATGACCAAGGACCTTTCAAAGTAGATTGAATCCAAGGTGGTGTACTGCATTTGCAGTAGTGTCTAATACCTGATGTGTCAGAGAAAGATGTAAGTGGATAGATTCTGCCAGTTAAATTGGAGCATAATGTACTCTCCAAATTAAATGCATGATTTATAATAGTGGTAAGACTTATCAAAGACTGAAGTGTGATCTGAAATAAAGTTTGTGGATATAAAGGACAAAATTTAGTCTTAAACTAAAGACAAGACAGATGCAGCTTTTTCAGTTTTTAAAAAGGCCAATCAGAGCTGTTTAGAAAACCACAAATTCCAGTTTGTCATGTGCCCTGTTTTTCTGACAATATTCAGAGCTGTGCTCCGTGTTGCTGTAATATCCAACATCTGTAGCAAATTGAATCCTTAAGATTTATTACTGCTTTCTGAGTTTTAACATGTGGAGTGTTTCCATTCCTTGAAAATCTATTTTGGTGATATCATATCACACAGCTGTGTAGTCATAGGAGCTATGAAATTCAATAGAATGTGTTCCTTAACATCTCCAACAGAGCTTTTAAAGCTTTGGATGGATCAGATAACATAAGTTGTCTTTTGATACATGAAATAACTTTAAATTCCAATTACGCATTCATTGCTAGAGATACACAGTGACTGCTGCTCCATCAAACAGAGCTTCAGCATAACTGTCTGATGTTTGGAACAGTCCAGATTTTTTGTCTAACACTCAACCACAGCCAGGAAAATAAGGCAGATTTGATATACACTTCTGGTTTATTCCTGTACCACACAAGGTAAAAATTAAAATGGAAATAGCATGGCAAGATCTGTGCAATCCATAAGTGAGGTTGAACTTCGTGCATAGTAAGAATTTTTTTGGGTTTTGAGACCAATTGCTTCATGTCACAGGGTAAAAGCAAGTTGTTTTTAGTAAGCATTAAAGGAAAGTTGATTTATTTTCCCTCAGACTAAAAATGACTGCAGTATTCTGTAATTTGGATTTGTTATTTCAAAAAGTTTGCTATAAAAATAGCAAAGTTGGAAGGATCAGTGAAAGTTGATGTTTGTTATCTGTAAAGCTTCTCTGGTATGTGATAGACTCTTCTGCTGCAGCATCTCTCAGCCAAATTCTTGTGTCTGTCTTCTGTAAATAAAATGCAGATAAATTAGTTGTTGACAGCATTAATAATTGTGAATATGGCAAATATGACCACTAGGAAGTCAATAGAAAAGTTCTGAGGAGACATTTAAAGCATAATTAATTACCTGAATATTTATTACTTTTTATAGCAGAATTTTATCTGCCCCAGATAAAGACGAAATACAGAGTTGTTTCCTTCAGATCTGCTCCTTCATCTGCTTAATGACATCTAAATTTTCACAATGCTTAGCTTTTTAAGACAGAGAAGCTACCTGTTAGCATTCACAAAGGGGCATGAAACGTAACATCTGCCCACAAGACTAGGGCTAACATTTGACAGATCAGCTATGTTGTAATCGAGCTTTGCCTGAGATTGGCTTTGCTTCGTCATGTCTAGTCCCCTGTTCCTTTCCATTACCTATCCCAAGAGCACGCAAGGAGTGCATAGGCAACTTACCTGCTCAAGGGATTTGCTCTATTGGTGGTCATCACCCTCACAGAAAAAGCCTGAAAATGGTACCTACCAAGCACAAAATTATACGCTCTGCACTCACCAGCAAAGTTGTAGCAACCTAGATGGAGCTGCCACGAAAACAGAGACACGGATCTCCAGCTGCAGGGAGTGCCAGAGCCTTTCTCTGCCTCAGATGTAACCAGGTAGATGATCTGCTCAGCCTGGTGGCAGAGATGACCTTTTAGCAGAGGCTGTTGTCACAAGGTTTTAAACTAAAAGAGGGGAGATTCAGGATGAATGTGAAAAAAAAGTCTTTAAAACAATGATGGTAAATTACTGGCAGATGTTTTTCAGAAAGGTGGTGGATGCACCATCCCTGGAAACATTCAAGGGCAGGCTGGATGTGGTTCTGGGCAACCTGATCTAGTTGAAGCTATCCCTGCTCATTGCAGTGGAGTTGGAGTAGATGACCTTTGAAGGTCTTTTCCAAACCAAACTCTTCTATGATTCTGTTTCTGTTCTTGGCTTTGACAAAATGCTGATTAAGATGTTAATGAGTGTGCAGGTACAGGTATTCCTATGTGTAATAACTGTACTTCCTTTCCTTTGTCCATGCTTCATGGCTTTCTCAAAGGGAATAAGTGCTGCTAACAAATATTTAAACCTTTAGTTTTAAATAATTCTATCAGTCAGAGCTAGCGATTCTTCTTAAAACAAAACCAAACCAAATCCAACCCAACCAACCAAAGAAAAAAAAAATTTTGTAGGCATTGAAGACACTACGACTGCTCTCCTAAGACAGAATGTTTTCCTTTACAGAGTATGTTTAGCCCAAGTAAATGAGTGCCAAGGCTAACATGCATGGAAAGATCAATGGGAGAAGAACAAGGAACATCACTAAAGAAATTATTCAATTTATCTACTTGAACAATTCGTATCTTACGCATATGTGTCAATATAATGTATACTCCATGAGGAAAAAGGAGTAACCAAGACAGCATTATTGATCACAAAAGGATAAGAGTTGAGCTTATTGTAGGGAAAGATTAGGTTAAAGATGGCTTACACCAAATGTTCTCATTCAGTTTGGACCTGATGAAATTTAAGCTTGGTTACTTAGGCAAATTACTTCAGCCGTCATAAAGGCTAGTGGTGACCTTGGAGTCTAGAAAACTGTTTTTTAAAATCTTCCCCTAAACTTTGAACATATATAGGAAAAGACCACAGAATAGAACAGCCAAAGAACTACACAGGTGTCATTGCAAACGTCCTCGAAAAATACCAGAATATACTCAAACAAGCAATTTGTTGGGATCTAGAAAATAACAAGGAGATGAGTAACAACAAGCGTGGATGTACTAGTAAGAAGTCACGTCAAGCTGATCTAATTTTATTCTCTGACAGGGTGAAAAAGGGAGAAGCAGTAGGAGACAAATAATTTGACTTTTACAGATTTTTATGCTCCCTCAACATGTTTAACTACTAGGAAAATATGCAGTAGTTGAGATCATTAATAAATGCAGAATTGGTAAGAAAAGCCTGCTCTAGAATGGAAAATCAGTGTTTTGACATCAAACCAAAAGAATCAAACAGGATTCTTCAAGGACCTTGCATGAGTATAGTGCTATTCAGTATTTTCATCAGCAATTTTTATGTAGGAATAATGCTTTAACTATGCAGATGATATTAAATCAAAAGGCTGTAAATTCATTGGAAGACAAGATCAGGTTCTCAGACTCTTGAGAAATTTTCTAACAACTTACTTGAGGAGAATGCCAACTTCAGAGGGACAGAGAGACAAGACTGCCGGGAGAGTAGAATTGTAGGAAAGGATTTATGCCTTATAAAGGACTGCAAGCTAAATATGCCTGAACAGTATCATCGTGCTAGAGTAAGACACACCAGAGTGGATGCATCACCAAAAATTGTCATGAAATAAGAGTCTCCTACTCTGTTCAGCACTGAATTCTGCAGATCAGGAAGGATGTATACCAAATATCAGGGTCCAGAGCAGTGAGGCCAATCAGAGATCAGAAAACAGGTTAAGATGGTATACAAGGACAGGTTTGGGGGAAGCAACAGTAAGTTCAAACTTAATAATGAGAAAACTGAAGAGACCTAAGTTTTCAATTACAACAAAAGGTGAAATTAAAAGAATCAAATTCCTCTCCATGTGCTGAAGGTAGGGCAAGTAGTAATGGACTTAAATGATAGCAAGCAGACTTAGATAAGTCTTTAGAAAAGGTTAGACAATATAGTTTAGCACTGATATTGGCTGGGCACTGATGAGATTATGTCATTCCTATCAGGGGTGTTGATTTAGAAACAGATTCAAGAGCTATTAGGGGTGACAGTTCTCCCTCTGGGCCAGAGGATAGGCTAGCTGATACTGTGGTGTTCATTATTGCTGTTGCAACTTCTGCTCCTATAAGGCTTTTTTCCGTGGTAAAATGTGTAAGAATGTTATCTAATTATGTGGACAATTTGTGTGCTAGGGCCACTAATTTGCTCCCTAGGAAAATGGAAACAAACCTGATGCAGAATGAAAGAGCTGGACCTAAATGTAGGTAAAATGTTGTAAGAGCCAAGCACAAAAAGGAAGCGAGTGCTGAAAATGAGTATCAGTTTGGCACCTTATTGTAGGCAATGTCTTCTAGAAGGCTTAAAATCCAACAGTTAAGCACAAATCATTTTAAATATTTAAGTAACCTCTTTTTTTTTTTTTTTTCTTTGAAAATATGCACACATTGTAACAAGATCAAATACTTTGCTTAAGGTGATCTGTGTTCCTCAGTCCTCGCTAGTACTAAATAAGTGTGCTCTACTTTGTAGAAAAACTGGGTCATTCTGCAAAATTGAATAAATCCCTTTGGGTTGCTAAATACTTTCTCACCCAGAGATACTGCATTCCTGCATCCTATCCTTTGGCAAATGTCTATTGTAGTGAAATAATAGTTCACTTTTTCAGTAATAAACAGGCAATATTTCAAAAACATAGCAAAGCACTGTTTTAGAGAAAGAGGGCCAGGTAGTCAGTGATTTGCTAACATTGCCATTGCACTTATCATTGCCTATGTGTAATACTGGGCTTTTGATTTGGGGGACACAGAAAAAATTCTAAGGGTGCAAGAAAGGCCTGACTCAGCCCAAAACTGCAGGAAGATTTCTACTTAGTGAAAAGTGGCACCAGTAATGTAGATGTAAAGTCATACATTCAAGTGGTATAGTATATATTCACTTGATAACTGACTGGTGTCAGACTGTTAAGGAAGTAACTCAGTGGTAGAATATTAGGAATATTGTCTCAAAATCTAAGCTATATCAATGAATGTCACAAACTGCTAAAATTGCCCTTTCTGTTAACATAGCACAGGCAAGAGAAAGAAATTTGTCTCTTCTCAGATTGACCTGATTAAACACTACTTTGAAGTCTTTTGGATTTATATATTTAAGTGTACTGTTGATTTTCTTACCTATCCACATAGGCAATTGTTTTATGGGAGTTTAGATTTTAAAGAACAGTAGCCATAAATGCCAAGGCAAAGCAACCATCTTAGTCTGAGATTTTCATAAACGAATGGATAAAACAAAATTGGGAGCAATCCCTTTTCGAGCAATCTGTAGCATATTTGGTCTCAGGTAACCTAAAAGTAATCACCAGTTTAAAGGGCATACACAGTGAAGTATGGGCAGCTACTTTAACCTTTCGATTAGCTGCTGACTCTCTTTGTATTCTTACTGTGTTTACATGAGCACGAAGAATCAGTCATCTGATCCTGCCCCTTGACGACTGATTTTGGCTACCCAGTGCCATTTGTCATCTTTTCCCATATGCTTGTAGTGAATTCCCTGTGTAAAGTAATACAAAGCAAACTTTTGTTTTGTTATGAACAAGTTCTGAGAGAAATGAGACATTTCACAAGAAATGTTGATGAAAATCTTTTCAGCAATGTACCAAAAAGGTAGATGGAATGGAAAAACTGTATCTGTGGAATTTGCTTTCTTGATGAAAGTGTCAAGTGACTGATAGCAGAACTCTCACAGCAAAAGCAGCGCTGGCTCATCAGATTCCTTTCCAAGTATAGAAAATGCTGGATCTTGAGTCATAATGAAGGTCCAATCATTATGGCATAACAATTCTTACTAAAAGTGTAGGCATTGACAAGAGCTGGTTAGATTTCTAAGTGGTGTAAGTAAGTGTAATGAATGTCATACTGGACCTCAGCAGAAGAGCAGAGTTTTAAAATCTTAGTATCTTCTTAGAAAATTCCATTGCCAAATTTAAACTCTTGCTCATATGTAGATAATTTCAGTATCTAAACATTTTAAATTATGCCAGAGCTGGAAAATTTGGCCATAGGCTCTATTTAGGAAATGTTATTGAATTACAAACTCAAAATGCATGGGTAGTTGAACTACTGACAATGTGGCAGGTCTGCAGTTCTTTCAATTATTGTGGTATGATCATGTTATCTCCCAGAGCCAGTGTTAATGTGTAAGTAGCTAATCTGGATTTAAATATCTTCATGGCTATAGTCAGAGTTGGCAGGTGTATTCATTATGCTTTGAAAGTCAAAAGAAGAATCTTTACTTCCCAGTAGAGGCATACCTGTAAAAACTCCTAGCTACCTGATTGCTCTAATGAATTGTGCTATGCCTCCTCTCAGTATAGCTGATATTAGTAAAATACGTAATCACAACCACCACTACTACCTCTGAAACATTTGGAAGGGGAAGCACCACAGGGGTTGTGCTACTTTTCTCCCTCCTTCTTCTATCAAGTTTAACAGCAGCAATGAGCAGTTTCAAAAGCTAAGCATTTTTCCTAATGGGGTAATGAAGCTTTCTAGTTTGGCTTTTTTTCTTAACAACTATGTGTTTCTTGTATCTTCTTTGCTAAATGTCTTGGTGATTATAAGGCAACTGAATCACTGTTCCATCATAATCATATTATTTTTCCATGCCTCATTATTAAGGTCATGTCAGTTAAAGTATTTTATCATGAGAAGTTTCTTGCTTCAAAAGTAGTGACTCCTATGGTTTTTATTCTTCCTTCTACAGTCAGGATTTACATTTGAGAAGAGCAGCCAGGGTTGCCTGTTTTTAGGTACACCAGTAGGATTCATTAGCCATTAATTACTTAGGAATGACACAAATTCTGGCTTTCTGAATACATGAACTAGGCAGAACCTGGAATTACTGACGTGAGAAAATCAACAGGGTTTTTCTCTCCGAGGAGAATGTAATGCTTAATGTAGCAAGTGTGGACATAAATAGGTAGAAAAGGTATGCAACAACGGCAGAGTAGTAAGTTACCTTACATGAAATTGATATAAGAAAGTGATTTAACCCTTTTGAAGCATTTGAGCACATTTTGATTAAAATGTAGATATAGTAGAAAAATTACATACAACTAATTTAATCTCATCTTAAAAAACAGAAGGGAGGCTGAGAGATTCAGAAATGCAGATGCTTATGAACCTTATTCTCTGTGAAGTCATTTCATAGAAATACTTCTAGTATTCATTAGATTTTAGCTAAAAACTCAAGAACATTTTCTGCGTGCACCTTGGTTTTAAAGTCAATGATTTGAATGCTGTATTTTTTTCCTTTGTATGGTCACGTCAACATTTTGATTAAGATGGAAAGAATTCAGACACTTTATTTCAGATAAATCTACTCAGACCTATCGATAATTTAACTGTCAGAACTGACATCTAATGAGATTTCTATTAAATAAGCAAGTGTGGGTTACAGTGTTACTGAGAAAAAATCTGTGGTTTAAAACAACTCTGACTTGGCCTTCACTCCCATTGGTACTGGTCATCTTTCATGGTATATTGCCAAGAAACAAAGTGGTATAATACAGATTTCAAGGTAAATCACTATGAAATGGGACTAAGTTTTCACCAGAATTATTTGTGGACTGAATTTTGTCTGGATAGGTAGACTAACAGAGCTTCATTACCAGAAAGCTGCTTTTTAAACCTGTGGGCTAAGTAGAGCAAATCAAACTTGGCTAGCAAGGCAGCAGGTGTGAGCTGTGCAGTAGGGACTTCTGGGTCTAAAGTCAGGAGAACTTGCTTTGTGGCACCTGCATGGAGAAGAGTGGAGCTGGAAGTGAAGCCAGTGGAAAAGCATGGAGGGGTTTCTAGCCACCCTGGGGGGAGTGGGGCAGTGAAAAGCCACCGGCCTGTCTGGGTCACATCAGGAAAACTCACAAAGCAAGAGGAATATGTTCTGGCCAGAGCCATATGTGATGATTTCTGCATTAGGTTCTTCCGGAGGCGTTTCTGTCATGAGGTGAAGTTATGCTTTTTTCTGTTTGGTTGGTTGGTTGGTTGATTTTGTCAGGGTTTTTTTGTGGGGGTTTTTTTGGTTTTGTTTTTTCTTTTTTTTTTTTCCTGTTACTGACAGCCAGTTTGTTGCACACTCTTGTCCAAAGGCCATTAAGGCAAGCTTTTGACTTGAGGAGACCTGTTCAGCCATGGCTTTAATGTGGAGTGAGATTGCTTGATGGAGATATAGTGAGTAACAGTTATCATGGTTTAACTTCACATATGTAGTTATTCAAACTAATTCCCCGGTTCAGTATTCAGAACTAGAGCATGAGCAAGTTAGTGTGAGTATGGGCACTTGATATCATGTCCTTAAATGGGGTGGGAGGAAGTTAAAAAGAGAGGAGAGCCTAACTTGTGCTGGCTGAAGCCTTATCATAATGTTTGCATATCTGTGTAAACTCATCATTTTCAGTATTAAGAATCTGACTGTACAGAAAGTATTGTCAAGTGCTCTGAGCAAACACGCTGAAAAAAGAAACATTTTCTCTGTTCCTTTTAATTGTCTTGGATTTCATTTGTAACTATAGCAGATAAAGCTCTTTCAGGCAGTCTTACATCATGATTTAAATAATGCAAAGCCTGTGTCAAGCCAATTAACATCAGCAAATGCAGGGTCAACCTTGTTTGGCACCATGTTTACACTACTTGAGCTGGTATGTATTTAATTTCCATTATCAGGTTAAATGTTTCTTTGGCAGTAATAATATTTCAGAAGCACCGAATCCTTACTCAGCTTTTTTAGTTTTCTTTCAAATAGGTAAGAGAGCAGAAAATGGTAGAAATTATAAAGGATAACAGAGGATGGTTCTTGATCTTCAGTCAGATGCTGTCTCCTTTTAATCTTTCCCCAACCCATCTTTTATTGAAACTAAAATCAACATTATAGCAATGCTGAGACATTGTCTTCAGCTCCATTCATTATGTGCATAGCTGAACTGCTTTATGCTCTACTTCTGTCTAGATAGACACACACATTGGGCAAAAATAGGTCACATGCTACTTTATAACTAGAATGTCAAGATATTTATCATGAGCTAACCAAATAGTGGCTGTTTGCGATACGCTTGGTAAAGATTAGTGAGCATACGTAATGTATAATGTACTGCAATACATTAATTGAAGCAGTGGATAGCCACTAAGTACTGATAATCCCCCATGTGAGAGCGAGCCATGAAAGACTGCTGTGTAAATTAGCATGGATGGCTTCCTGTTGTTGCCTCTATCTATTTTGGTGGGAATATGATTTGCAACTCAACAAATTGTGGGTTTGTTTCCACCTGATGGCGCAGGTCTGCAAAGAGGACTAGGGCCCTTATCTAGACTGTAGTCCTTGGGTAATCATAGAGTGATAATAGTTAACTTCAAGTTGCCTGCAGTCCTTCTGGGGTGTGACTTGATACAGCAGAGACAAAACCATGTAGAAGATGCATGCCATGTCTTCTGTAAATCTTCTTTCACCTGAGGAAGCCTGGAGATGTAATAGCTGTTAGGAAAACTACTGCATGTACATCCATGTGTACCTTTTGATGAGTGCAAACCACTTCTAAGTGTTAACAGCCATCTTTCGTATCTTGTTCTACCCAAGACTATTGACTGTCTGTAGAGCATAATGAATTTTACTTTAGCCTTTAGCAAGGCAAGTCAAAGAAATAAATCTGAAAATGTTAAGAAGGGGGAGATCAGTGACATGATTCTGGAAAGTAAAAATGAAATACAGTGTTTCAGTTACAGATATTTAATACAACAGCTCATAGGAGTGTTTACAGATCTCATACGTGTGCTGTCACAGAAATGTGCTATAAATACCTTTCAAGAAAGCATGAAGGTAAAGGTCATGCTAACATATGTAGCAAACACCTACAGTATAAATCATTGCAGCTCAGTTTCAGTCAGAGCCACTGTTTTCACACTGCTTGCTCTCACATACGTTTCCATTCTGAAAATGTGGAGAAAACTGACATTTTAGGGTCTTGACAATGAATTGCAGTGAAAGAAAAAAAGCATTCCTCCATTTCAACACTTTAAAATGCATGTGATGTGTGACGGCCTATTTGTGCCTGTGGATTTGAAAGGGACAGATAATCCATGCTCCAGTGGGTATAAAATAATCCCTCCCATGCACACCAGTGTGGAAGGAGTGAGGCTCTTGGATGCATCCTTGCATGTGCTTATGCGTCAGGGACACATGGGGGCTGGTGGGCACAAGGCTCTAGTGACAAGAGGGAGCAGGGAGGTGGGAATATGCCATTGTGTGCATTTGTTTCCTGAGCGTCCAGGTACTCTGCACATCAGTGATCTTGTTTTCACATATAAAGATATATTCCTTTGTAAGAGAAATAAAGATTTGCTTCTGCCTAGTACATACTGAATATATAAGCAACTCAATACTTAAAGTCAGCCAGGCTGCAATTACCTTTAAATGAGGTTTAGCTGGAACTGCATATTTACACAAGGAGACATATTTTTTTAATATACAAAGATATTCTGGTCTCTTCTGTGGCTTGGCATATCATCTAGTGAGAAGAAGTTGTTGTAGTTTGTTGGCTTTAGCTGATCTTTGGTTATATGAAGTACTTCTTATGTTCCAGAAGCGTTTTCATGTACCTCTGAGCATGGCTTAAAAACCTGACTTATTCTGTTCTCTGTTTTTCTGCAAGAAATGTAGCTAAGAAATGAGTTTTGGCTGATGAGCAGATATATAGGACACTGAAAGTGAGATGAAAATTAAGCATTTCAGACATTTCTGTTTTCTGAAATAGAACATCTAACTAAAAATTTACACTCTTCTATAGCACTTCAGAAGTGTCTTTTTACTGTATATCACTTACTGCATCTATGAAATCTGTGCTTTTTCAGAACATGGAAATACTCCAGTTCAATCAGCATATCAGCTAACCTAGTGCTAAAAATGCAGAATGCTACCTGACACCAGTAATTATCTTCTAAAATAGTGTTATTGCTGATGTGTTCCTAAAACTGACCTTCATTTAAATTCCTTCAAATAAAGGAGCTAGAAGTTGCAATGATTATATAACTTCTGAAACTAATTTGATTGCTCATGTTTGAAATCCTACCTGTTTGTAACATTATTGTAGGCAGGAGCACAATGTTGTGCAAATGGAAATTTCAATGTTCTTTTTCAGGATTTCTAATTCAATATAAAAATTTAACAGAATAAACTTATTTTTAATAACCTGATATTTGTTCACAGCCTTCCAAGTTGAAGGTGAGAGTTAGCTCAATTCCACATAAAGCCTGTGAAATTGCAGGTGTCTTCAGATGCAGTTAAAGACTGTTTCAATTTCATTTTCTCTGTTCTCTGGTGTTACTTCATCTTCCATTCTGAACTATTTTTTGACTAGAAGTGAATGTCAATTGACTTTTCATTTGGTGTAGCAGAATGCTGAGTAGTATTATAAACCTGTGCTCTGTACAGGTTTTGGAAGCATACCTCCCTAACTTCTGAGTATACCTCAGGAAATGAAAGAATCACTCTGAACTGTTTAAAGTGAGTGGCTGCAAGGTTTGCTGATAGCATTTATAATGTGAAACTTAAAATGGGCATTCTGTGTTTATGCTAAAACTGTTACTCCAAGGAATATTCTTCGTTTCACATAATCACCCTTCAGTTTTCTGAACTGTAAGTTTGAGTCAACTCTAGGTTCACCAGATTCTTCTTCCTTCAGACTTCTCTTACAGATGTTCAAGAGCCAAAAGGGAATTCAAGAACAATTGTCTTGTAATTATTACATTACATTAATATCTCTAAATACATACATACATAATTAATTCCTTAAGCAAATTCTTCACACAGACTGAAGTATGTTCTTGGCAGTGCTTGATCCCATTTATCAGTCATGAGCTCAGAATATGAGAAGCATTCTTTTCAAACAAACAGAAATCGGCACCTTTCCTATTAGAAGCAGCTGCTATGGCAGGTACTACTTATGAGCAGGAAGAATACTGTTTAAAAAGTGAGTCTTTTTCATTAAACATAAAAGCTCAGTCATTGCTCTTAGAGATAAGATCTCTGTTCTTGATAGTCAAGTTGTTTGGAAACCACAGATCCGCACTAGTGCTTTGTTTATAGGTGAGGTAGGAGGAAGAATATACTTGCTATCTTGAGAAATCCTTTTTTTTCTTTCCATTTCTCAATTGGCACTTGATTTGGAATGTCAAATGACTCAAACTTCTTACTATTGCTATGGGACTCAAGCCCAAACTAGCCTGGTTTTTTATAGGATATATCATACTGTGCTCTTAGTAACAGAAAATATCAAGACAGGTTTGATGCATCAGATTCCTTTTCAGTACTTTTCGCGCACAGTGCAGATAAAGGAGAGAATCTTGTATGCAGGCTGTTATGGATATGACAAGCTATTTACTTGTCCCTGCAAGTGGACACAAATAAGATACTGCACAACACAAAGCAAAGTCACTCTTCAAAGAAGAGGAAGATGAAACTCCCCTCTTTATCACCAACTTAGTGCATAACTGAAGCTAGGAGGTTTCTGTGCCTTCCTGTCTTTGTATTCAGTTGTGTATTTAGCAAAGAATTGCTGGGATGAGTTTGTGTGGTCTGTATTCTGTTAAACTAGGTAACTGAATTGTTTTTCTCAATGTAACATTTGAGTCAAACTTAAAGCAGGATCATTTTAAGGTCTCAGATAGCAATGTTCTTTTGTGCATTTTCCAGTTGAAAAATTTTTTAGCTTCTCTAAATGTTATAGTTAATCAGATTATGATCAACTGCATGAAGCAATCACAGGCTTTAAGCATGAAAGCAGATAGCAGTTATAAGTGGTATTCTCTTTAGTAAAGTGTTTTCTTGCTCTGCTGTGTTGTTGTTGCATGCCTGCTCTTTACCTGTCTGGGTCAGTATAAACAAACATGCCTAGAGTAGTGTATGGGTATTAAAATTGTAATTTCAGCAGTCTCCCAAGAAGATCTTAAGGAGAGAATCACTCCTCTAGGTATTGTACAACGCAGAGGCTTGTTTCCCTTGGCAGATCTTAACAAAAGGTCAACCACTGTTATGAGATAGCATCATAAAATCATAGAATCAACCAGGTTGAAAAAGCTCTTTAACATCATCAAATCCAGCCATTACCGCACTAAACCATGTCGCTAAGGGCTTCATCTACACATTTTTTAGCACATCCAGGGACCTTGATTCCACCATTTCAATGGGAAGCCTGTTCCAATACATGAACACCCTCTCAGTCAAGAAATTTTCCCTAATATCCAGTCTAAACAAAAGATCCATAAAAGGGTTTCTGATGATAATGTCAAAGTGATCAACAGAGCTGTAGTGGTAGCTTCGCTTAATGCATCAATTCACAAGCTACATCACAGTCTGGCAAGTGTTGGACAGATTTTACCTCATTATCAGCAATACATGGTAAAACTTAGTCTGCGTTCATGTACCAATGTTGTCCTGGTTCAAAAGCAAAGAAGAGATTAAGGGCATAAGTAAGTTGCAACTACCTAACTGATGCTGGAAGGTCAGATAAGGAAATGTTTTATACTTCACTAACAAAGTTGGCTCATAAAAGTTTTCCTCATGCTAGCATCTGCATGTATATGAGAAATAGCTATTCAAATGCTGTCACAAGGGGAAGACTTAGTCATATTGCTTAGAAATGCTGATGTTTAGAATCTAGACATTGAAGAAGAGCCTTTCAAATATAAGCTACTGCTGGTTTGTGCCCATCTTTGATGCCTCAAGCTATCTTTGTCATTGGCAGCTACACTATCTGGAATGCCTGAAAGAGGCACATAACATATTAGAGGAAGGAAGGGGAGAAGCAGTTCATAGAGCCTTTTGTTCACTGTCTAAGGTCTGCCATGCAGTCCTCTTGACAGACATTATGATCAAACCAATAACCTAGTCTGGCACCTGATGATAAGAAGAATTCCATTTCATATACTGTAGAAATAATTACAGATAAAATAACCTTTCCAAAGTTATGTGCTCCTCAGCTGATGTCTGTTCTTCCCAGACCACTGTGTGTTGATGGAAGTTAATATATGATCAAGATGTCCAATGTACCTGAAAGCATTTAAAGCATTGCAATATGCTCCTTCTTGTGCTCCTGCTACCAAGCATGGCTAAGACTGTCCGTTGCCTAAAGACTTCTGGGTGTGATCTGCATTTTCGGTAGATGTACAGCACTTGTTTTCAATGCCAAGCTACACTTACAATGCAAGACTGAATAACAGAAAAAAGACTAAATACTTTTTTTTTTTCTCCTTAGAGATTCAGAAGCTCACCTACAGATTTTTGTTTTACTTATTTTTACTTTTTTCTTATGTAGGAAACAACTATAAGGTCAAACTGTGTCTTTAAGGCAGAGCAATCTCAAGCACTGTAGTTCACACTTATGCTCAGTTACTCCTCTACTGTATAGAATCATAGAATAGTTAGGGTTGGAAAGGACCTTAAGATCATCTAGTTCCAATCCCCCTGACATGGGCAGCGACACGTCCCACTAAACCGTGTCACCCAATGCTATGTCCAACCTGGCCTTAAGCACTGCCAGGGATGGAGTGTTCACATCTTCCCTGGGCAAACCATTCCAGTGCCTCACCACCCTTGCAAAAAAGAACTTCCTCCTTATATCCAATCTAAACTTCCCCTGTTCAAGCCTGAACCCATTACCTCTTGTCCTGTCACTACAGTCCCTAATGAAGAGTCCCTCCCCAGCATCTCTATAGGCCCCCTTCAGATATTGGAAGGCTGCTATGAG
>JANRGW010004207.1:0-37036 GCA_024733675.1 Psilopsiagon aymara | reverse complement strand
GATCTGAGGAAGAAATTCTTTACTGTGAGGGTGGTGAGGCACTGGAATGGGTTGCCCAGGGAAGTTGTGAATGCTCCGTCTCTGGCAGTGTTCAAGGCCGGGTTGGACATAGCCTTGGGTGATAAGGTTTAGTGTGAGGTGTCCCTGCCCATGGCAGGGGTGTTGGAACTAGATGATCTTGGGGTCCTTTCCAACCCTAACTATTCTATGATCCTATGATTCTAGTGGAGTTGATTAGGTCAGCCTCTGCGCTGTGCAGAATGGGCTGCACTGCTTCCAAGATCAGGTCATGCTTGAAGCTGTTTGGCCACTTTCTCATCATGAGTAATGCCTGAATTGAGAAATCCTGAGAATCTGAAGTGCTTCTGTGGCTGGCTCGCCTGATTAAACACTGTGCCCTCCAGTGTGCTGCTCTCTGAAATGGTTTGGTGGTGTGACAGAGTGTTATGTGGAGGCCAGGACTAGCTCCTGTCTGTGCTGTGAGGCCTTGGGAGCAGAAAGCACTGCGGAGGGCAGAGCTGAGCCAGAGTAAGGAGGTGCATGGTGCTGAGCTTGGGGCAGCTCTTGGTGGATGCTGTTTCCCCCCATTTTCCAGGTACCTTCTGAGGTAACCTGGGAGCAACCTAAAAAGAGGAGAGTTTACTTTTTGTGTTTTGAGGCAGAAAGCAGAAATTCTAAATTGAGCTCCACAAATAATAGCTTTTAAAATCGATTCTTATAGTGAGATGTTGTTCCATTACTAATATAAAAGATTACATATATATTTGGTGCTTTTTGCTTCTTCATGTACAAATGGTTGCTAGCTTGTTTCTGAGAAGTTTCCTCTTTTGCCTATTGGGGAGGAGCACGCTTTGATCAGATTAAATTTCCAAATGGCTTCATGGAGAAACCAATTATCTTAATAAATATTAAAACAGGCTTAGCACAAGTGAGCACTTTAATCAAAACAAATCCAAGAGTAAGGAGAAAAAAAAAAAAAAGAAAGTAATTTATTCAGGTGAATAACTGCATATTCACTACCTATTGAAACATATGCAGTATGAACTAGAAGGGAAACAAAAGCCTGGATCTGTGCCTAGATGTTCCTTGGCAAATGAAGGAAAATTAGGATGCTGGCTCTCAACTTCAAATCCATTCCACTGGGATGTGCACTTCACTACTCATACCTTACAGGGTGTGATGAGTACATGTCAACTATTACTTTTTTTTTTTTTTTTTAATAAATGCTTCTTCTCCATTCCCAGAAGTTGTAAACCCAAACCATTGTGCTCTTGTAGCAGCAGTTAAAATCAGTATTTTATGTGTAAAGAGGTAAGAAGTAGTGCAGTGCAGCATAAAGACTTTGAGCAGGGTATCTGGTTAGCTCTTGGTTTATTATGATTTTTTTCATGCCCATTGTTGTCCTTCTTAGTTTTGAACTATTCCTCTCTTTTCTTTCAACACATATTTTACTGAGAAAGGACAAACTTTATGTGCACCCAAAAAAGAAATTTCATTAACGGGTATAAGCTAATACCTGAAGTGTGGAATTTTTACAATGATCATTTTGGGGCTTTTTAGCATTTTATTTTCTCATTACAGATATGTTGATACTAGTATAGGTGAAGTTCCTTAATTGGGCCAGTACAACTTTTCAGGCCAGGCACTACTTAAACTGAAGAAGTCATGTTCTGAGAAGAGTTTTGAAGTTGATAGGGGCTAGACTGAGAGAAGTCTTTTTCATACCACTTTAAATAATTGTATGGCATTTTTATCTACCATATTTATAGTACTTAAACGTACCACCTGAAACCAGTGTAACTTTTTGCATAAGCAGACTCTTTGCTTAAACTAATGCAGAATTGTTTTGATGTAACAAAAAAAAAACCCAAACCATAATTCTAACTAGCTGTAACTTCTTTCTCACGCTGTATGATGGATATGGGTGTTCAGTTTTCATTGTGTTCACTCCTGTTTTTAGCCTTTCCTTAAACAAACAGTTCAGTGGGGCTTGTAACTTGTGCAAGGCTGTGCAAGACAAAGAGCTTCTGTGGTTGGGCTGTTCTTAAATATCAGCTATTTTCAGAAATGCTTTATTTTGATTCAGCTTTTCCCATTGGAATTACAGCATCTTCTGTTACCTTATGGTTACCTGGATTTCATGCAAGAAGGTACCCTGTGGTTTAGGAGATCTGTCTGTAAAATGGAAGCATTCTCTCCTGTTCTTGACTGCGTGGTAGCAAGAACAGCAAGCTTGCAATCAATTTTCTTGGTTATTTTGGAGTAAGTCTTTTGTAGTTTGATGTAACACACATTCATCCACTGCAGAAAAAAAAAATAAAGTCAATTAAAAAAAAAATTAATTTTAAAGATAAGTACTTAAGTTAGGAAATGCCAAAGCAGTCTCTCTCTGAGTGATGAAGTTTTCATCCTTGTTTTTCTGCTTAGCATTGATGCTTTAAAATAGCCTGACACAGCTTTTTGAGGGAGTCTCTTTCTCAACGTCTTCTATGTCCTGTTCAGTGTACAGGGTAGGTAGTAATTGCTTAAGGACCAACTGTTTAATATTCTGTTAGATGAATGTAGCACCTTGCTCTCTGCTGTTCCCTGTTGCATTCTGTAGCAAAGAGAGTGTGCCCAGCAGGTCTCAAGGGATAGACATCTATCCCTGTCAGGTTTTGGAGGACAGGTGTTGTACCAGTTTCATCCTCAAGATCATTATGAAGTGAAAATCTCTTTATGAATATTAAAAGAGAAAAGGTAATATCAGTTGGCTTTTTTAACATTTGATTTAACCATTTTTCTCTTCTCTCTATACTCCACAACCTTCTCTGTTACTTTTATTCAAATAAAAATGAGTTCCGTTTTGTGGGGGCTGGACTGAATTCGTTAAACAGATCTCTATACTTGAGCTGAGAGAAAACTGAGCTTTTGAACCAGCATCTTCTGTATTGGCCTAGCAAAATTAGAAGTAAGATGTGCTTTGTAAGATGTGAGGTGTTTTGAATTTTCTGAGGACAGAGCAGTAGAGTGAGACACTTCAGTTCCAGCTCTTTAAGTTAGTAGCTTAGAGGGCACATGTCCTACTGTTTTTTGTTTCTTACTCCTCTAAATCACTTAGTCTTCCATCTCTTCTTTCCCAATGTGTCTTTGTTAGAATGTTTTCCTCTGTCAAGGCAGTGTGTATAACTTTTCTGCTTGCAGACCCTTCTTATACCGTGGGGGTGTTAGACATGATCTTTCCTTGGTTCATCTGTCTGGCTGCACTGTTACAGAGCAGCTGAGTGGCTTCTTCAAACTTACTCATATGCTCTGGAATGGTATATTGATTTGATCTAGAAATACGGGAACCAGTGTGTTTGATAAAGGTGGAATTCTTCTCTTAGCTGTTAGCTGAACATTAACCTTTTTTTTCTTTTCTTTCCTCATCAAAAGTAAGTAAGTGGCCAGATCTGGAAGAATCCCTGTGAAGACTGTGATGTACAGTTAGGATGTCACCTTTTCTAAGGTGACCATTTGGTTACCTTTTTTAAACTTCAAGCTCTTCTTTTAAAGTATATTGAAACACTTGCAAAATTACCATATGAAAAAAACAAACACTGAGAAGGATTTTCTTCTCAGTGAGGCAAAATTGTTTTGATGTGTTTTTTGAGAAATACATGTTTTGAAAAAAATTGGCATTTTCCGGATTTCTGCCCCAGACTGAATTATTTTTGGAAAGTAAATCTTCAACTTGAATGACTGGAATACTGGAGAGGTTTAAAACAGTGTCAGTCAGGTTTTAAATGGGATGCGTTTGGCAATTTCAGAAGGAGTGCTAGCCACTTACAGGACAACCAAGAGAGAAGGTCATATTCATTCCTCTTGCATGTTAGTGTGTTCTTGCATTAATGTTCTTCTGAAATAAAAGGTGTGAAAAATTGTTGACTTCTCTGTTTTCTCTTTCGGGTTTAGGTTATTCAGCTTCTGAAAGCTGGGAAAGCAAAGGAAGTTTCTTACAATGCACTGGCTTCACATATTATTTCAGAAGATGGGGACAATCCAGAAGTTGGAGAATCTCGTGAAGTTTTTGATCTCCCTGTGGTAAAGGTGAATGACTCATGAATGGTACTGTCAAAGTACTGACATGAATATTTCATTGTTGCAGCAGAAAATACTCATGCTTGGATGATGACCAAATGAAACATCTTTAAAGGTTGTTTGGTTTTTTTTTGGTACACAAACATTTTTATCCTGACTGGTAGACTTCTGTTACAATTCTGTTCCCTCCTTTCTCTTGTTGCTCTGTATCTGTCAGTGGTTGGGGCTTTTTTTGTCTTGTTTTCTTTTTTTTTTTTCCATATTCTTCCTTCAGTGATCTGTGAGATGGTGTCCTATTAACTGTACTTTGGAGATGTTTCTGATCAGAAGGTTATTATGAGCTGTTGGCAATGGAAACCTTCAATTTAGAAGAAGTAGTAGTCTGCTGAGCTTTTTTAAACATATAATTGCAATGTGTAAAATGATTTTCTTGATTCTGCGTATGTATACTGTGGTATTTTTAAACAGCAGGAATTTTTAGAAAAATAGAGTCTTCTTTCAATTATTCAAGTTTTTTGTTGGTTTTTTTTCCCCTACTTGTACTGGAATTACTGGTATTTTGTTACTGCCTTAGATTGTTTTTCTAGTGAAAGAGTCTGGGCTTCACGTTTGAAAATGTTAACTTGTCTCTCTGCAAGTAATGAGAAATTACTTGCAGAAACCCCACTAGTATTTCACTGCCAATACCTTAGAGTACATGATTTCGGGTTATTTCTTCCACATGGTTCCAGGTGGCAGTAGAGAATTTTGATAGTTCATGTCATGAGAGTTCACCTGTCAGTGTAAAAATATGAATTAATTAAAAAAAAATGAAAGTTGTTTAGCTAGAGACCTTGTGGCTCTAGTGGGTGTGCTGATTAATTTTTAATTCCTTTCTCTGAAGTGTTCTGTGGCATAATTGTAATCTTATAAACAAGAAGGCTGCTGCCATTCTCAAGTGGAGGAAGGACATCAGCGTCCTAACAGTGCTTTTTGCTTTCTAATGCCATTTACTTTAATAATTTAATTTGATTTATATCTTCTACTAGCAGAATTTTTTAATTTGCCAAATGAGAGCAAGTCTTTCAGTAATGGCACTTAGCTTGACCTGAAAACAGTCACAGCATGATTCGTAATCAAGAAGATTAGACTGAGTATTAAGTCAGAGGCAGATGTAGCTTGTTAAAGAGAATAACAAAGAGAAAAAGTTGAGGGAGCAAAATGGAAAATACCTCCTTTTTTCTTTGTTTTTTCCCCAGAGGATTGAGGAGTTATGAGTGAAATGGTTTTAGTCAGTTTTTTTTGTGTGTGCCTTCTTTGGAGAGAAAGAGAACCGCAAGAATTCAGATACCATAAACATAGTTACCACAGCGTTTTTTGGTTTTGTTTATGTTTTGGTGAAATTTTTACTGAATGTGATGGCATTTTTTCCCCTTTTTCCCTTACGTACTGTATTGGGACCACTGTCCTACATCTCCTCCATTCTGCACCACCTCTCTCCATTTGAGCCCTTCTGTCCTGGAATACTGTCAGTTAGGGGCTTGCATGCTTAGCAGCCAGCGTTGCTGCACCTTCAGAAACATCTTTCTATGTAAGGTTCTTGACTTCATGGTATGACTGTAAGATAGAGGGGTTTGTGTTGTTGGTTTGTGGTTTGTTTAGGGTTTTTTCCATTTTTGTGGGTTTTTTGAGCAGGGAGAACTGAAAAAAGAGGATGAATAAATACTATAAATGGCACAATAGAAGGGCAAAACACAAGCGGTCTTGCTCCCATATTGCTGCATGACCTGTAAGCAATCTCAGAAGTAAATCAGAACAGTCTTTTTTTTGTAAAGGCCTAAGTACAATGTCTGAAAGACTTTCAAACTGGGAGATACATACTGAAACTGGCTATAGTATAAACTTGGGAGGTAATTCATATTTCATACATGCAGATCAAGGTTTTTAATATGTCGTGGTTTTTTATTTTTCAGCCTTCCTGGGTGATCTTGTCTGTTCGCTGTGGAGCTCTTCTACCGTATCCTTTATGTTCAAATTTGAATCAGTTCTATAAGGAAACATCCTCACAACAACTGAAGTATCAAGGGTTGTTATTAGAGAAAGATTGAGTCACTTTGAGAGATGTATGCAGAACTCTATGTACACTGGAGAATCTCTTCATTTCAGCTGCACTTTTCAAGAGTGGTACAGAGCAGTATCTGGACATTTCAGTTTATCTACTTGAGGTAATCTGTGACTTTATTGTATAAACAGAGCCTGCGCTCTACATCCAGTTCAAATGAAAAGGAAGTGCTAGGATTAGTTCATTTTGGGAGTCTAACCAATGCTGATGCTGTCTCCATAATGCCAAGTTATGATGAGTTGCTATTCCAGTCCTATTTCTTAGGTGGATGTACTTTATGTGTTACTAGTGACTTGCTGCTAGTGGATGGTAACTGTTACCACGAACTAGTTTTATTGTCTGTTTAAAGCTCCCGTGAAACTCTGCCAGATTCTTAAGACGAGTTTTTGCTGCAGTTTCCTACTTGTGATTGGGTGACATTCAAGATTTGTAAGGAGTTAACATTTGGACTTGATGATCTTAAAGGTCTTTTGCCAATCTAAACTATTCTGTGAATCTGTGAATCTATGTTAAAATAAGGGAGTCAAGACTGTTCAAAGTATGTACAGCTTAAGTTTTTAAAATTAAGAGATGGGTTTCATCTGCCAAGATTGCAGTGTGCTTGAATCTTCTTGTCTTACTTCATTTTTCCTGTGCCTCTTGCTATTTTGGATGTTTACTAGGCATTTGCAAGAAAACTATCATCAAATGCACTCAAAGCATTTTAGCTGGAAGTTGATAATTAACTGTGAGAGGATCCAGGAAAAATGCTAGTGCAGCAAGGGGGGGACAAATGAGAGCTCAGAGTGGAATGGCCTATTCTGCCTTTTGTGGAAGTAGGCTTAAATAAGGGATAAATATTCTATAACTCATATCAACAGTGCACTGTAAATAACATTTTATAAACAGTGTCAGTATTCCCATTTTCGATATAGTCTGTCCCAGCCTTTGGTAGACCCTTGTTGTTTGTATTTGGCTTGATCTAGTTATTACCTTGTTTTTTGTTTGGAGCATTTATTCTTGCATAGGGATGACATTTTTTTTGCTCTTCTTGTTGCATACTACCATTTCTTCTACCCCTCAGTTTTTATATTGGACCATAGGAATGGTGGGAATGGCTAGAAAAAAATTAATGCATTTTTTTTCTCACTCCATTCGTGATAAAGATTTTATGTATCGAAAAACTGAAGCAGAGCAATGCATTTCAGCACAGATACAGATGCTGGGGAGGGACTCTTCATTAGGGACTATAGTGAGAGGACAAGGGATGACGGGTTCAAACTTAAACGGGGGAAGTTTAGATTGAATATAAGGAAGAAGTTCTTGACTGTAAGGGTGGTGAGGCACTGGAATGGGTTGCCCAGGGAAGCTGTGAATGCTCCATCCCTGGCAGTGTTCAAGGCCGGGTTGGGCAGAGGCTTGGGTGACATGGTTTAGTGTAAGGTGTCCTGCCCATGACAGGGGGTTGGAACTAGATGATCTTAAGGTCCTTTCCAATCCTAATGATTCTATCATTCTATATGAGTGGATGATTGCACCAGACAATTCCAGGGCTAGGGAGCTATGCTGTCAGGCATGAGATCTCATTCTTGGAATGAGATTAGCAAGTAGTTTTATCTGTAATGGAAAAAAAGAGGTGGTAGACACAAGGATCCCGGTGTTTGTGTTAGGAATTCAGGTATTAATATGTGTCAGTAATTCAGAATTTGTGTTTTATACCCAGTATTTCAAGGTATGCACCCTTGTAACTTGCTATGTCTCCACTGTTTTAGAAATAACCTCTATTTTCTCTACTTCCCCAAGAGAATTCAGCTCAGGAAGTGTACTGTAGGAAGAGAAAGCATCAAATTCATCAGGTAAAATATAGTGAGGTTTTCACAGCTATTTCGATCACAACAGTCGACATGTCGCATAGGATTCAGGACTTAATGTGAAACACTTGCCCTGGTTATAGATAGTTTTGTGACTGATGCAGAAGAAAGTTTTCCATGAATGACCTGGCTTCCAAATGGAAAAAATGCACCAATCATTACGTGGAAAAATCTAAATTAGCAGGGCTACTGCTGTATTAAAAATAATTTGATTATTGTGATGTGATCTGGACTAGTGATTTTTGTCTTTTGCATCTGGAAATGTCCTTTCATCATCAGGATGGGAATGTACAGTTGCTTATGTCACATGTCTGTAAGCCTGTTCCTGAGGGCTGGTTGAAAAAATAATAAAATAACTTGGCATTACCTGCTTTTTCATGCTTCAGTCATCTGGCATTACATTATCAGTGGTGTTCTTTCCTAGGGAGAAGTTGTGTTATTAGAAAATTGGTTTTCCATCTGAAACCGGGGATTTTTCAAAGGGTACTCTACAAGCTGATGTAATTACATACCAAGAAGAGAAATCCGCAGATAAAACCACTGAGTGATGCAGTCCATAACTAAATTGTGGCAATAAGTGTGTGAATGTAGCTCTCAATGGCTATGGCTCAGTAAGTCTTTATTGTGAGTGTATGGGAGTGGCCAAGTAAAAAGACCAGATCTCAATAGTATCATATTCTTGAGTTGCATGGAAGTAGGAAGGTTGTACAGCTGTCGGCAGTAAGCATGTCCTCGGACCTTTGCCTTTATTCTGTCTAGCACTTCATGTCCTTACAACCTGGTGATTTTAGATTATATTTTGAGCCTTACAGTGCTCACTAAAATAGATTGTTAAGTCTTAACTTTGTTCTGTTTTGGTCTCTTTGCGGCTTCTAGCACTGTGGCATCTGGCCTTTCATTAGGATTTTAGGTACTACTACCATAATGAAAAAAGCTACAGTAGTTGATAGGAATGCTGTCTTTTTGGACCCTGTTTAGGTAGAGGTTTGAGATTCTACATTTTTGTTTTTATGTTTTAATTTGGAGATGTAATGCTTAGTGCTGTCATTGAATTTCTGAAGAAACAAGTCCTAGAGACATCTTCTATTGGTTAGATGTATGAATCTAATAAAAGCCATAAAGATTTTATTTTTGCTTTCTAATTCTGGTACTTACTTGATGGGCATTTTCCTGTTGGTTGTTGAAGGTGAAGTTTAATGTAGAAAGACTTAATACAATATAAAAGCATAATATTTTTGCCAGTTCATTGTAAATACATTTTAACATCCCACTGTGAAAATTGTCTTCGCCAGGGGAACTTCAGAAGGCAGAGTGATCTGTTCCCTGCCAGCTGATGTTCACATAATCTGACCTGCAGTTGGAGGGAACTAACAGGAAAATTAATGAGGGAGCGGCCTTTGTGAAGAAGGAAGGGAAGTTTCATGTGTGAAAACCTCGGTTATGATGCCATAAAGAGGCCTGGTGATTTCTTTTTTAGTTCTTTTGATAGTAGCAAAAGCAAGAGGAAAGTTTGTTTTTTCACAGTCTTGAAAGAGGGTTGCAGCCCTTCTTAATTTTTTGTTGCTGGGAGGTAAAAAAGAGTGAGTTTTGTTTCATTTCCCTCTTACTTGTTTTCCAGACTCACAGGGAAGATTATTGTTGCACTACTTGTAAACTGTTTTAGGAAGGTTTCACTTCTATTCTTTGGAGAGTGAAAGCTGTAGTCAGACTGATGGACCCCTTAAATGCCAAGCTATTGCTGTTTACATGCTAGGAGCAGATGTTAAGGCAGGGAGTGGACAACTGTACACATTTGACAGTTCCATTACTGAATCTCTACCTTAGATGAGATACTGAGCAACACAGTGAAATTTAGGGTTTTCATCTGATTTGAACTTTTTGGTAATGGTAATCTGATCTTATATTTTAAAGTGTTCTGGGCTTTGTCCTCTTGTTGAGGGTTGACTTTTCTGAGTCTCAAGATAAAAATATTGCTGATGCATCTGTCAGTAGCCCAGGGAAAATAATTTTGTTTTGAGAATCTCAGTGTGGACTGGTAGCACAGTGCACATCTGGTTCTTTAGCTGTTTTTTCCAACAAGATGTGCATGTATCATAAACAGAAATCATATGAAAGTATAGAAAAAGGAGAAGAGACTTATGAAAGTCAGATGGTCTGTCTGTCTTTCCCAGGTCGCTTCTGTCAAATCATTCTCTCTCCTGTTTCACAAGGCCCCTCCCATAGTGGAGATTTCATAGCCATTTGCCAGTCAGCTTGCAGTGCTTGGCTGTTGTGTTGCTAGATTTAACCCCATTACCATGCTGCAGTCTAACCCTGTTTTGATTCATCTGAGCCACTCTGAACTGGTAGAACAATCATAGAATTCCTAGAGTTCAGGTTTAAAAAGAGCTTTAAGATCTTCGAGTCCAGCCATTAACCTAGCACTGCAAATCCACCGTTCAGCCATGTCCCTGGGTGCCACATCTACATATGTTGTAAATATCTCCAGGGATGGTGATTCCACCACTTCCCTGGGCAGCCTGTTCCAACGCTTGGCACTCCTTTTGGTTAAGAAGTTTTTCCTGATGTCCAATCTATAGACATTCCCTTGGGGAACTTGAGGATGTTTTGTCTTGTCTTACTGCTTGTTACTTGGGAGAAGAGACTGACCCCCACCTCACTGCAGCCTCCTTTCCGGCAGTTGTAGAGTGATAAGGTCCCTGATAAGCCTCATTTTCTCCAGGCTGAAAAACCCCAGTTCCCTCAGCTGCTCCTCTTAAGACTGATTCTCCAGACCCTTCACCAGCTTCATTGCTCTTTTTGGACACACTCCAGCACTTCAATGTCTCTCTTGTAGTGAGGGGCCCAGAACTGAACACAGTATTCAAGGTACAGCCTCACCAGTGCCATACACAGGGGGATGATCACTGCCCTGTCCCTGCTGGCCACACTATTGCTAATTCAGACGAGGATGCTGTTAGCCTTCTTGGCTGCCTAGGCACAAGCTGGCTTATGTTCAGTGGCCGTCAGTCAGCATCCCCAGGTCGTTTTCCACAGAGCAGCTTTCTAGCCGCTCTTCTTAAAGTCTGTGGTATTGCATGGGGTTGTTGTGGCCCAAGTGCAGGACCTGGTACTCTGCCTTGTTGAACCTCATACCATTGGCCACAGCCCATTGATCCAGCCTGTCCAGATCCATCTGTAAGAGCCTTCCTACCCTTAAGGAGATCAACACTCCCTCCCAGCAAACTTACTGGGGGTGCATTCAACAGATACTGATAAAGGTATTATTAGACCCTTTATTCATCCTCGATGATTAAATTTGGTGTAAATATTGTCAAACAGCTGTAACCATAGTTGTACATAATCTTGCATACTAACAATCTAGGCAAGGGCTTCAGTCCCATTTTTTTGAACCACAAGGTTTATTTTCCTGAAGTATGTCTACAGTCAAAATGGTAACTGTTATCAATGTAGATAAAATCTGTAAAAATATGTAAATCCCTTTATACTTCTGCTAAGATACTATTTTCTGAGTTTGAACCTTTATTTCAGCAGAGCAGTGAATGAGCTAAGCTAGTACGTTCTGTTTGTGGTATCAGTCCAGTTTGCAAGGAGATATATATTGTAAGGAGGAACTCCAGAAAAAGTGCCAAAAAACATGACTGAGCAGCTCAGTGCGTTAATCTAGAAATGAAGTAAACATCCGTCCGTGAGTCCCTTGTTGACCACAGCTTATCGAAAGAATTTACAGTTGTGTCCCTCCTTCCACTCAGACAGTTTGTTATTTTCTTAATGCATGAGCTTGTCCCTTGCTATGTTACTTGTTCAGTGTCTTCTGTTGCCTTAATAATGATCTATATGCTAGGAAACTGGTTTTACATTTTCAGTCTTCGAGATAGTGCAGAAAGCAGGTTAGATTCCAGACAATATCTTCAACCAAAAACTGTACCATTTGGTTACCCAACTTTGCCATTCCTGAAACCTCTGGCTTCTGTATTGCTTTCTAACCCATTTTCTTCTTCTGTTTTCTTTGAGGCTGTGCTTTTATTTCTTGCTGGTTTTAAATGAAGTCATCCATCTGATGCTGTCTTCTCAATAAGTGTGCAAAAAAGACACCTGTACTTTCTCACAGGCGTTTGCTATTAGCTTTTGTTTTAGAAAAACATCCTTTTCTTGGTCTGTCTTGGTTTATCAGATCTCTTGTGCAGCATTTTACTTCTATATTGTCTGTTGCTGACAAGCAAAAATTTCTTCAGATTCTCCCCTACTTTTAAGCATGGAAGGTGAGCTCTTGATAATCATAGAATCTTAGAATAGTTAGGGTTGGAAGGGACCTCTTGATAATGACTTGGTTCCAAAAGCTGAGCATTCTGAGATGGGTGGAGAGAGGTGTTCTGGGAAAGAGGCAAGTTTATCATGTTACCAGAATAGGTCAATATTGGAGGTATCCTGATCTAGTTTGCACCTCACTTTTTTTCTTGACGCATGAAACTTGGAAAGCGACAATATGCTCTTTAAAGAAAAGGTTTTGAATGGCCAAATACTTGATAAAATCTGTGAAGTACTATGCACCCTACTTAACTTCCCTTCTTGTGTCCCTCAGGAAACTCATTTAAATTATTTGCGTCCTTGACATCTGCTTTCCAGTGTAAGTGGCTTCTCTCCAGAATCGTGTCAGGTCTTTTTTGGAGTCACTGCATGTCTCTCTCAGGTAAGAAGCAAACCATGTTTCAGTCTATTGCAGTGTACAGTACGTGTGCAATGCTGCTCTTTTGAGGAGAGAGTTTTTCAGTTGCATTGACTTTTTTCTGTATGTTTGGTGAATTATCACCTAAGACAGTTTTTCACTGAAAATGAGGGCATGAACATTTCAAACTGTGAACATTAAATCAGTATTTATCTTGTATTCAGCTGTGTGGTGATTCTAAAATACAGAGTACACTAGACTATAAACTCTTTGCTCCTATTCTTCTATTTTTGCATTAATAGAATACTTAGCGTGTTTTATATACTTACGCACTGAAACCTTAGCAAGAGTGCCAGTAAATAAAGTGGAAAGGTGGTGCTTCAGTGGCTTGTGTGTGTTCATAGCCAGCTCTACAGATCTGCGACTGGTGTGAGTGTGCAGATGGACAGAATCTGTGCCTAGGTTGTAGTGGAATATATGCTTATATATGTTTCAGACTTTTTAGCAAATTATTCGTGTAATATTAAGTGAATGGTATTGAATTAAAAGCATGTGGCTTTCTTAGCAGGTGAGAGGGACGTTGCTGTAACATAAATTGTTAGAATTAAACACTTCTTGTGTTTGTACAGGGTATTAATTTGGCCTACTTGTTAAAACTCTTGTTTAGTGGATTTAAATGAGTTGTTTAAGATAAATGCTTCTTGTTTGCTTGATCACTACTTTTTTTTCTCGTGGAAGGTGATATATTACTTTTTTTACAGAAGTGAAGAATGTTTTCTCTTTATGCAGATGAAAAATGATTGTTTAATGTGTTCTTGTTTTGTGGTGTTTTTTGTTTTTTCTCTGTAACTGTCATGCTAATTTGTTGTTTAGAAGTGATAGGTAATACGTTAGCCAGACTTGTAAATGGTATGTCATGGATTGTACTAAAATTCCTCAAGCAAAGGCAGCTGGTTGTGCAGTACTGAAAGGCTTATTTACCTTCCTTTTAGGTTTCATCTGAAGATCGAAGTACGCTGTGGGCTTTGATTACTTTTTATGGAGGGAATTGCCAGCTGAGCCTCAATAATAAGTGTACTCATTTGATTGTGCCTGAGCCAAAGGGGGTAAGAGTTTATTACGTGTGTGATTCTTCTTGCAGTAGCTCTCATCTGCTTTTGAATAATAAAAAAAAAATTCCATTTCCCAAAAGTTAGGTTTCTTAAGACTATTGGTTAGTTTTGAACAGTTAAATTCAACCCAATTATGCATTGCAGATACTCAGTTCATATTTATTTTCTACATGGCTTTAAGCCTGATTAAATAAAAAGATGGCCAGTATTCTGTATTTCTGGTTGAACAGAGAATTTTATTCTTTATTCTGTTTTTCTTAAGCTAATTTTGACGTGTCATAGCCATTAGCGATTATGATTTGTAAATCTGTAGATGCAGAATGAATGAAGAAAAATGAAGGACAGAATCGAAACATCATATAAAATGCCCTTGCATGTTATGAATAAAGAGAGCAGAAGGAGGAACAGGTGTTTTTTGTTGGTGTTTTGTTTGTTTGGGTTTTTTTCGTAGAGAACGTGGAATCTCTCAATTAATTTCTGAAAGAGATGGTATAATAAACAGTACACAGCATTTCCGTCCAACTGCTGATAAAGCAGTCATGTTTCAAATCACTTCCATCATAGCATCTATTTCACGTTTGAAGTGACCCTTAGAATTGAGTCCAACTCCCTGTCCTAGGTTCAGCAGTGGCAGTCATTTTTCTCCTTCTTAGCACAGCTGGTGCAGTGCTGTGTTTTTGACTTTAAGCCTGGGAACAGCACTGATAATGCTGATGTTTTCAGTTACTGCTTAGTAACGTTTTGGTCTGACCAAGGACTTTCTGAGTCTCATGCTCTGCCAGGGAGGAGGGGAAGCGGAAGGGAGCAGGGACAGGACATCTGACCCAAACTGACCAAAGAGGTATTCCATACCACAGCACATCATGCCCGGGATGTGAAAAAACAGAGGGCAGAGGCCCGGAAGTGGGGGGGTTGCTGCTGGGTTGGGCTTGATATCAGGAGGTGAGCAGTTGTGTTCTCTTTCCTTCTATTTCCCTGGTCATTATTATTATTGGTGGTCGCAGTACTGGTTTGTGTTATACCTTAGTTACTAAACAGTTCTTATCTCAACCTATTGGTTGCATTCTTTTGATTCTCCTCCCCATCCCCCTGGGAGCAGGGGCAAGAAAGAGGGGGGAGTGAGTGAGTGAACTGGGTGAGTTATAGTGGCTTAAACCACGACACTCCCTACTCCTTGAACTAAACCATATGACTTTAGAGCATCGTCCAGATGTTCCTTGAGCTCTGACTGGCTTGGTGCCATGACCACTTCCCCAGTGAGCCTGTTCCAGTGACCAACCACCCTCTCAGTGAAGAAACTTTACCTCTGTTCAATCTGAACTTCCCCTGATGCAGCCTCTTTCCATTTCCTTGTGTCCTGTCACTGGTTGTCAGAAAGAGGACATTATCACTCCCTGCTCTGTTGCACCCCTTGAGGAAGGTGTGGACTTCTGTGAAGGCACCACTTAAACTTCTCTTCCTCAAGCTGAAGAAACTAAGTGACCTCAGCTGCTCTTGAGATCTTTCACTGTCTTGGTTGTCCTCCTCTGGACACTAACAGTGTGATACCCTTATTAGGTAAATTGAGGCACCCAGAACCACACAGTACTTGAGGTGGGGCTGCCCCGGTACAGTGCAGAGTGGGGCAGTCACCTCCCTCGACTGGCTAGCTATGCTGTACTTGGTGCGCCTCAGGACTCAATTGTCCTTTTTGGCTGTCAGGTCATGCTGTTAACTCATGTTCATCTTACCATTAACCTAGACTGCCAGATCTCCTTCTGCAGGGCTGCTATCCTGCCTCTCGTCCCTTAGTTTTTTTGTAAAGCCAGAGTTACCCAGTCCTAAGTACAGAATCTGGCACTTGCTCTTTTTAAATACGGTTGATGACTGCTTAGTTCTCTACCAAGATCCCTTTAAGACTCTCTCTCCTCAAGGGCGTCTACAACTTCTCCTAATTTAGTACCATCATTTGACTTCCTATTCCCATGTAGGAAGTGGAGTGTTGTTGCCTTTATGCAAATGGAGAAACTGAATTAGAAAGATCAGGAAACTGGCTAAAAGCAGTGTTGAGCCTATCAGAGTAGCCTGCTCTGCTACATTGCTAGTAATGCTTTGGTTATTACAGTTCACTGAAACTTCATGAAGTGTTCAGGTATTTCTCTTCCTGAAGAAGAAATACATTTGTAATTAATTTAGAGTGTTTGTTCAGAGACTGAAAGTACTTAAAACAAATGGACGTTCATTTAAAAATGATTCTTTGGATGCTTTTAGTTATTGAGTGTATTATTGTCCCTTTTCATATTTTGGAGTTAGTGTAAACTACCTAATACTAAGATAGAGAAAAGCACGTGCATGAAAATAAACTTGTAAGTGCAATATGTAGAAAAGTGCTTTAGAATGAAACATGAGCTGGCACTGACTGGGAGAAGAGAAAGTGTGGATATGAGAAATGCTTTTTCTTCCCTGTTTCATTTGATACCAAATGAACTTTTGCAGTTTTTTGTTTGCGATTTTTTTGTGAGGGGAAGAGGGGAAGGGTTGCTGTTTTAAGTGCACGATTTTTCTTCTGTGAAAGATTCAGAAAGGTGTACTGAGCACCAACTTCATCGTCTCCTGCATCACAACAAAATGTAATGCCTGATCAAAGAGCTTCGCTGCAACACAATGTTACACATTTAAGAAGTGTTGCCTTAAACCATAAGCTTTTTTAGTGCAGAGTATGTTGTCTTGAGCTTGCCATTCAAGAAACTGAAAAAAACACAGTCTCATTTTGTATCTGTAGGGTAAAATAAGTATCTTATTTAATTTACGTAATCACTGAATGGGAATGATTTTATAGGATGATTATTTAAAATGTTTCTAAGTCCTGCTGCTCCTCCCTGTACTGTGACAAGGGTATCTGCAGTAGTTTGTAGTGAGAACTGTTTGACACTAGAGAAAACTTAAATGGTTGCTTAAACTAGACACAGGATAATAAAGCAACATTCTCAATAATTTTCACCGCAAAGAAAGAACTAAAACTGATATCTGCAGGTAAACTTGGTTTCATCACTAATCTTTTTATTATGCATGAATGACAGTTTAATTGTAGAAATAACTCTAGGCAAACATGAAATTCATTTCCTCTGAATAGAAAGAAAATCCCAGTTCAGTCACTTTTAAATATTAGATCCTAGAGTTAGTTTCAAATTTGCTAAAGTTCTCTCCCCCCCCCCCCCATGTTGATATGTGTGAGAGGTTTCTGTCAAAGAGGATTTTGAATAAATAGAGCACTGGTTCAGTGTCCATTTCTGTTTCTTAGGAAAGGAAACAGAGAAGCTTTACTATTTGTATTTATCTTCAAATGATGAAATGATAAGGAAGGAAGAAAGGATAAAGTTTTCTGATTTGTCAGCATTGTAACCTGAAATGATTTAGCTAGTGTTTGGACAGAAGTGTAACTTCCAAGTTGAGGGCAACATTACAGTTTGCAGCTTCTGAGAAGGTGCATGGGAACTATCCAATTGGTTTCTGTCTTCTGTTCCTGCTGAAATGCATTTTTATCAGTTATCACCTTGTAAATATTTGTCTGTACTTTATTGTGAAATTCTGATTTTTCCCTAAATGCTTTTCCATGGTGGTGTGTTGTGGTTTTTTGTGTGTTTTGTTTTTTTGGGTTTTTTTTTTTTGTTTCTTTTTTTTTTTTTTTTTTTTTACTTTAAGGCCTTTTTTTAGTGGAGAAAATGTAAGTATAAACTGTATGTAGATTCACCTTAATGTCCTTCTAAAACTCAGCTGCATCTTTGTGTTGACTATGCTGTTCTTAGCTGCTGGAGTTCTGAAGGTATTTTCAGAACTAAATTAAAAGATTTCTGAATCCTTTGGTGATTGTGTTCAAGAACAATTTGGGTAGTGGATTTTTTTGCGAGTTGTGTTTTCTGAGTCTTTTATATTGTAAATGAGGAGGTTTTTGTTTTTATCTCTTGGGTCTGTGTGCGGTTCTCAAAGAGATCACTTTCTGTTGATGGACAGCCTCTTACAGTCTACCTCTTCAGGCTCTAGCCCTACCCTCAAAAAGGTTATTTGGTGTTTTTTGTCTTGAAATAAATTTTTATTTTTTCTTCTGCCAGGAAAAATATGAATGTGCTTATAAACGGGAAAGCATTAAAATTGTGACACCAGACTGGGTACTGGATTCTGTAGCTGATAAGACTAGAAAAGAGGAGACTCCTTACCATCCTCGTTTAGTTATATACGAGGAAGAAGAGGAGGAGGAGGAGGAAGAGGAGGAAGAAGCAGAAAATGAAGATCAAGATTCTCAAAATGAAGCTAGTACTGATGAAAAATTATCAAGCCCAGCGTCTTCTCGAGAAGCATCACCTTTGGGTGATCAAGTTTTTTCACCAAAATCTACTACTGCTGATAAAGCAAAAGGGGAACTGATGTTTGATGATTCTTCAGATTCCTCTCCAGAAAAGCAGGAAAGGAATTTGAATTGGACACCAGCTGAAGTCCCGCAGGCATCTGCAGCAAAGCGTAGGTTGCCTCAAGGGAGAGACTCTGGGTTAATTAATTTATGTGCCAATGTCCCGCCAGTGCCAGGTAATATTTTGCCTCCAGATACGAGAGGCAATCTAATGGCTTCGGTACAAGGTGCCCAAAGTTCTGATCGACAGGAAATGATGGCAACGTGGAGTCCAGCCGTGCGGACATTAAGGAATATTACTAATAGTGCTGATATTCAGCAGATTAATAGACCATCAAATGTAGCACATGTAAGTGTTGGATTTTTAATTTATAAGATATTGGACTTTTTCTTAGGAACTATCATATCAAAGAACTTCAGTTTCCTTTTATTGTTCTTTCAGTGTACAAAGGATTAAAAGTTCCCCCTATTACTTAGAAGTTACTGCCAAATCCATAACCTTCCCGTAACAAGTAACTTAATTCCTAACAGGTCCACACAAGTAAGAAAATGTTTGGAGAAAATGTTGGGAAGAGTAACGCTGTGTTTAACTGTAGTGTGGTTCAGAGTTTCAGTATTGATTTCTTGGTAAGAGTGAAAAAAAACCCCAACTCATTAATTTATAATTATTTGGCTAGTTCAAGAAACCTGATTTCATACCCTTCAAGCTTTTTCATTCGGTGCTAGGAATTATTTGTGCTATCAACACACAAGACTGTAAAATTGTTCTCACAGTAAGTTCAGTTCTATACTGTGTTGTTCTGTTGGGCATCATTAAGTTGTTGTATAGTACAGTCAGGATTATGATGCAGAAATCCTAATTTACAAGTTCATATGCCACTCGTATAGTTGAAATAATTGCAGCTTTTGTGTTGAATTTATTTTTAGAAGAAAATAAAAAGCGAGTGAGCATGCACTGAGGTAACTTGCATCATTGAAATTCTGAGGTGTTCATGGGAAGGGAACATAAGAAAAGTAGGTGCCGGTAAATGTCAGACATATCTTTTACTTAAATAATTGCACTGGTGCACTTATTTGGATGTTCATCTGATGGTAAAACTTTCAAAGGTGCCTGAATATTATAGAAGCTTACAGTGAGTACTTGAACACAAAAAGCGTAGCCACTTGGAAAAGTTGGTTCTTTGTTGCCTGTATGACTTCTGAATAGGAAATGGAAATACAGGCTTAATTTTAAAACTTGAGTCTTTGATTCCTCTTCTCAGCGACTTGAATTGTTTAAGAACTGAGACTTCTGCGTGAGGACTGCAGTAAGAACTGCCAATGTCCTAGTCAGTTGGCAGTGCTGCTAAGTTGGCTGAACAGCACATCCTCTACAGCCCAATCACTGCATTCTTTAGTAATGTTCCTGTGGAAGTATTTTTTTGTAAGTAGTATTTAGAGCTACAGGGCAGTTGATAGTAGCATGCTTTGGCTAGACTTTGTTCTCCAAAAGTCTGTTAGACAGGGACTTGACTATAGCATTTCAAGGACTCTACTCAAGTGCTGTATCAGGCTGCTGTGTAGGTTGCTGTCCTAGTTTCAGCATGTGGAGAATAACTTTGCATCTTAGAATTGTGAATCTTCTTCCTAAAGGGAGGAATACTAATTCTATATTTTTCCTTATAACCTCCCTCTGGCTAGGTGAAATTGTACTTTCTATCCTACTTGGGGAATAGTCTTGAGTGTATTCCATGTCTTGGTGCACAGTCTTGGAAGTTAATGTTTAATTTGAGTCTCAGGTTTTTGCTGAACGGCAAAATCTATAATAATAAGGCATTTTGCACATATAAAGTTACTTACTGAATATAACCCTAGGATACTTTTGAAAGTTTTATCCCTTTATCTTGTAATGTGTGTCCTGAAGCTTTTGTAATTTTGACTTTTGGGACTCTGTGTAGAGCAGTATGATCTTTCCTCATACTCAGCCATGAAAACATTCTATTTGTATATGTTATTTTTAGTTATTGAATGTTTATACTGTGGTGTTGTCAGACATTAGTGATGGGTTGTGCATTGATAATCATAGTTATAAATGTATGCTATACCAACAACATCGCAATTACTTAGATGAACCCTGAGATGTTTGAAGTGTATTATAAATAACACTTGAGCCACCTCTGATGAAGAGTTGATGGATATCTCATTGAAAGGATACAGTCAATTGGCATTGTGTTTTAGTGATGTGCTTTGATTCTTCTCTCTCTCACACACACATCACTGAAATTTACACTGTATGTGATGAAATAATGTGGATGAAGGAAACAAGCGTTACAGGATTCACCAAAGCTTATTTCATGTTTGAAAGACTATCAGTGGCAAGTTTAGAGTTCCCTATTGTTCCTTCTAGTTTTTAATAGGTAGTTTATGTTAAAATACTTTAATGAATATATAGAACTCATCCTAACCTATCAGGAGTTTGCCTGGTTTTCCCTTCTCTGATACTTTAAAAGCTCACCTGGTAACTTGTGTGCTTAGTGGGAAATGATTTTTCTCTTAACAGGGAGTTATCTACAAGTGAAGTTAAACTCCAGATTCCTTTAGCACTCTTTATAAACCTAAATCTGTTATTCTAAAGTATGAGTTGGGTAGTTGTTTTTTGTTTGTTTGGGCATTTGGTTTGTTTTTTTTTTTTTTCCAGCAATAAACTAGTAGTGCTCAGCAGATAAATGTTTGTATTTTGGATTCAGTTTAAAAAAGTAGAGCTAAATACTCCTGAGTTGGTTCAAAAGAAAGGATAGTTGTATTAAGTTCCCGTGTTTCAAACAGCACTAATTAGTATGGGCATCATTAGCAATTTTTGAGTTAGAGACTATGGAACTAAACTTTACACTGGAACTAAACCTTAAACTTAGCGGGCTAATGGGGTTGTAAAATGAGCATTAGAGTTGATAGAGTTGATCAATGCAATTGTGATATAGTATTGATGCTTACAGTGCTGTTGGAGGTATGAATAATATAGGGATGGGTTTAATCTTAAATTTTGCTAAAATATACATTGCCTTATATTAGGAGCCACATGTAGCTTCATGCTCTTTTATGTTAAGCCCCATCTTTTCAGTTTGCTATTAACAGTTAAAGATTTTGTTTTTCTTTTAGCTCACAATGTATTTAAGCATAGGTTTTCTTTTGAGAGTTGTATTTTCCCAGTATGAATGACAACAAAAAGGTCACAAAATTAATCTTTGTTTTCTAGATATTGCAATCACTTTCAGCACCTACAAAAAGTTTAGAACAGCAAGTAAATCATAGCCAACAGGGACATCCAAATATGGTGCTGTTTAGTCCAGTGAAACTAACACCAGAGACACATTTATTACAGCAGTCACATCAAGCACAGCAGCAACAGCAGCAGCAGCAGCAGCACCATCCTCTTTTACACCTTCAACCTCAACAACTTATGCAGCTACAACAGCAGCAGCAGCAACAACCCCAGATTTCTCAGCAATCCTTCCAACAGCAACAGCCTCATCAGTTTTCACAGCAGCAACAGCAAGTTCATCAGCAGCACCAGTTCGCTCAGCAGCAGCTTCAGTTTCCACAGCAGCAGTTACACGCGCAACAGCAGCTACACCGTCCTCAGCAGCAGCTCCAATTCCAGCAGCAGCATGCTTTGCAACAGCAACTTCATCAGTTGCAGCAGCAGCAGCTACAGCAGCAGCAACTGCAGCAGCTACAGCAACAGAATCTGCAACAACAACAACTACAACATCAGCAGCAGCAAATGCAGCAGCAGTTGCAGCAGCAGCACTTACAGCGATTACACCAACAGCATCAGCAACAGCAAATGCAAAATCAGGCAACACAACACTTAAGTCAGACATCTCAAGCACTACAGCATCAAGTTGCAGCCCAGCAGCCGCAACACCACCAGCAGCAACAGCAACAACTGCAACAGCAGCCTCTTTTTGGACACGATCCTGCAGCAGAAAGTTAGTAATCATTGCCATCAGATTCTGGAAAGAAGCGGCTAATGACATGACATAATGTGGGTTAGAATATCAGGAAATAGCACTGGGTTGTATGGGGTTGTAAGACTTAGAGATGCCATTCATGGCTCGGGAGCTGTTACTCTAATTTTTAGGCAAACAGATTTCAATTCTAATTAAGGGTAATCCAATAATCTGAAAAAGCAGGATAACGTTCTCTTTTCAGACATATACGTTATGCTACTAGCGTATAAATTACACTATGAGGGCAGTGTTAGTCTATGCATACCCATACTGTAAATTCTTAATTTATTTTTTCCCTTTTGGAAGAGGGCAAGGAGGAAGCTTCCTAACAGCATAACAACTGGAAAGACAGCTTAACTTTTGGAAAGGCTAGTAAATTCACGAGGGTTCAACAGCAGAAATAAAGTTGTCATACCTTGCTTTGAATTCTGTCCATCCTAGTAGAACCGAAAGCTTTTTCATTGTTTGACTATTCATATCTAATCAATATAAAAGTGTAAGTTATATTTTCCTTTTGGTACCTCTTTAGCCTCCCTTCCTTCAGGAAAAAAAAACAACCCAGAACAAAAACAAAGCCGGGGCTGAACTGTGCCTTCAGATGTGGCTGTCAGCTTTGAAATTTTGGATCCTGCTTTTTACAAGAAAGATTTAGTTCACAGTTAAATGAATCTCATATCTTGGTAATAGGAAAAATTGGTGTAGCAAGTATGTTTGAGATTAACTTTTCAGACTTGATAATATTTAATTTTTTGTTCTTTCATGTGCCAAACTATTCTAGTTCCAGAAGAGTATTTCCTGCTGGGCTGTGTCTTTGCCATTGCCGATTACCCTGAACAGATGTCTGACAAACAGCTGTTAGCAACTTGGAAAAGGGTAAGATATTCTGCTGTGTTTTGAATAAGCTATGATAACATAATGTCATAGTAACGAAATTCTGAAATTAATTGTTGGAAATATTTCAGCTCTTCTCTTTAGGCATCGTTTTGTGTAACGTTTGTGTTAGAACCTAAAAGCCATTATTCAACTGCAGCTGACCAGGAAAAGTAATAAAAGTGCTTTAGATGTGCAGCCTGGTTGCATCAGGTCTTTAGTCAGAACATCAGCTAAAACAGTTACAGCTTTAACTCTTTCCCAACTATTTGTGGTTTTAGTCAGACAGCTGTAGTACAGCAAATGTAATGTAGCATTGCTATCTGAAACTTGATTGTATAAAAAGACTCTTTTCTTGCATATAATCTTGGCATTTAGTAGCCTGTGAGGTATCCACCTGAGTGCATAAGATGGAAGAATAGAGTGTTTCTATTTTTTGCCAACTTCTATTTTTCAGAAAAATCTGATTGTATCCTTTCCTAAATGAGAGGACTTTGATGTTCTTCAGAAACTTCTGATGGATTTTATAGTTGAATTTTCCCTACAATTTTGCATAATCAAGTAAGCTGTTGACATTTTTAACAGCACTTGTATTTATTGCTGAGATAGAATTAAATAGAAAAACTGTTTAATAGTTATACTGCAAAAATAAAAGTGAGAAGGGTTTTTTTTGTTTATTTATCTTTTTGTTAATTCTAAAAAAAGTGAACTTTTTGTATCTCAGTGAAAAGGTGCATATTTAATTTTGTTTTCTCCATTTTATTTTTTTTTTTTTGGTTTCCGAAAATGTTCTTAAGCTACATAAGAAACCTTTTCGGGGGGGGGTAACTTTTCAGTGGAATACTACTAATGGTGGCAGTGTCCTAAAGAGTAGGCTTTCATTTCAGGCTGTTTGTTTCTTACGGTAATTTAAAAATTGTTACGTAATAGATTTTCTGGGTTTGTTCTCTTACCAGATCATTCAAGCACATGGTGGAACAGTGGACCCTACCCTTACGAGCAGGTGTACACATCTCCTTTGTGAAAGCCAAGTCAGTAACATGTATGCTCAGGTAAACAAACTAGTAATGTGTATTCACGCATGCTTCCATTTTATTACTGGAAAGGTAGGGCTTTTCAGTATGCACTTCACACTTAGGTTGTGAGTACAGAATGAAAGTTTTTTGTTTTGATGTGCTTTTTGTGATTTATTGTTGATTACTGTATAGAAGGTTTAAAATAAAGATGTACTTTGGATTTCAAAAGCTGTTTATGCATATATTCATAGGCTTTAAGAGAAAGGAAGAGGTGTATTACAGCACATTGGCTGAACTCAATCTTGAAGAAGAAGAAAATGGTACCACCTCATCGAGCCCTTCATTTTCCAGTGGCATTCCCACCAGGAGGAAAGCCATGCTCTCAACATGTAAGAAGAAAAAGCTTACTTGCTTCATTACATGAGCAGCATTAAAATACAGCTCAGAAGCACTTACTCAAGCAAAATGTACATTTCTTTTGTCTCAGAAGAAAGCTTTTGTTAATCTTAAGGTCATGTGTTGATGTGGTACTTACTACTGGGTGGTTCAGAGTGCTTTACAAGACTTGCTGTGCTCTGAGTGATGGGAGTAGTAACACCTGTTAATGTGTTTGTGTGTGAAGTACTGTTTTAGAAACTAGGGTGCAAAGATTGCATAAGTTAAACATAGGAAGATGTCAGGAATACAAGCTGTGTAGCTTTTTATTAACTCTATGTCTAGCAATATATGCTTCCTTTACCAAAACCCAATTATTTTGAGGGGTTTTCTTTTTCTGGGTCAGTATCCAGCAAATGTCAAAAAACGAAGCCCGTGCTGTTAATCAGAGAATAGGAGATCACAGGTTAGTAGCTTGTGCAATGAGGAGCACTGAGGAAGCTGAATTTTATGAGGTTGAAAGATCAAATTCTGGTTGAATTGAGTACATCTTGAAATACACTGCAGTATAAAACAAGATACCAAAGTATGTCATGTGCTAGATGCAGACATATGGGATGATGGCCTTGCTACTAGCCTGTTCGAAAAAATGTGAAAAGAAATACAGGTTTGGTAAAATTAAATCATAACAATATGCATGTGAACACAGTGGTTAATAGTAAATGCGATTTGTAAGGTAACAGTAGTTTAGTATCAACAACAAAATTGCTGTTGCCTTTCCTAAATAAAAGGAGCAAGTGGCCAAAATGAAAACTTGGCAAGAGTAACGGTAGGAACAGAAGAAGTGGAGGTACGGTTCCCCAGCTATGATGATCAGCTGGCACAGTTTATTTGGCTTCATGGCAGAGTAAAGCAGAGCATTCAGGGGATAGTAAAAGTAGAGTAGGTCAAGTAAGTATAAACATTTCTCTGTCTCCCTGAATATAAAGAGCAGCTGAAAAGAGGTGATACATGAGAGAAGAAAACTAGTTATGAGTTCTTTTCATAGTAAAAATGTAGTCTTTAAAAATGTAGTCTTTAAAAATGAGAAAAAGCTGACCAGAATGAAAATGAGTCAGAATTAGTGCTAGCAACCTGACATTTTTATGTATAAACAAATCCATTTTAATTGTACTTTATCCTACAAGCCATGTTTTAGTGAAGGGCTTATATGTCCTAGTTATGATACCATGTATTTCATCGTAATACAGAAAAGTAGCAGAAAAATGTTTTCAGTAGGAGTGTTTTTTAAGTACCATCTATGTTCAATTATTTGTCACTGTCTGTTTCTATTTGTAGATAATTTCTGTGACAGGCTTTGTTGACAGTGACAGAGATGACCTCAAACTAATGGCCTATCTAGCAGGTGCCAAATACACAGGCTACCTGTGTCGCAGCAATACAGTTCTCATCTGTAAAGAGTAAGTGGTTTATCTCAACACTACTCACATTCCCAGTAGCCTGTTGCCAGTTAGTGCTTTACTTGATGAGAGGTGCTAGTTACATCTCATGATAAGAATGTTAATTTTAATCGATTCTGTGGTTTAATAGCAATAAACTTAGTGATGTTATTTCCCGAACTAAGTTACTGCACTCTGTTTCATGATAAATTTGGTCTTCTGAAGACAGGCAAAAGAAAAGTAATTTCTGATTATACTATTTTGCAATATTGCGTCTGTTACATCATCTATAAATAAAGGTTGGGTTTTGTTTAATAATTCTTTTAAAACATTGGAGAAAGGAATAAATAAGTTAAATCCATGTCTAACTTCATTGCGTTTCGGGCAGAAATTTTCCCCTAATTGAATTGTTTTGATATGTGGAGCAAAGGTATTTTTTTAGAGTACCTACTCTGTGACAATTAGAACGAATAATAGGCCAACACAGAAATACTGGTATTTTAGGCTTATTATCAGAACTTGCTGTTTTATCTATTCAATTGAAATTTTTTTTTTTCCTTCATCTCTGAACAACAAGGCTCAGTGGCTTGAAGTATGAGAAAGCTAAAGAGTGGAGAATACCATGTGTAAATGCACAGTGGCTCTGTGACATCCTGCTAGGAAATTTTGAAGCTTTACGGCAGATACAGCACAGTCGGTATACAGTATTCAGTCTCCAAGATCCACTTTCTCCTAGTCAACATCTGGTTCTAAACCTTCTGGGTAAGAGTTTCACTCCTGAAATACGTGTTCTGTTGCATTTATGTATGTACCTGTTTAATCAATAGAAGCATGTTATAATTAGTTGCAAATAACTTCGCAGTGGTTTCATTTTTGTTTCGTTCTTTGTTTCCTAGATGCTTGGAGAGTCCCATTAAAGGTATCACCAGAACTTCTAATGGTATGTTGACCTAATGTATATACTCAGCTGTGCTTATGAGATTACTCTTACGTGTTTTTAATGTGTGAGCACATGTGTATATGGTGTGAGCAGCTTGCTAGAGGGACTTGCACAAAATCATACTGAACTTCCTGGCTGTACTTCCTGCTACTCTATGAATGTTCTCTCTATTTTATTTTGAGAAATCTTGTGCAGAACTAAGGAACTGCTCTGTGATATACAAAATCAAGTTACTTTTGAGGCATCTTGGGCTAGTGCCTTCACTCTTCAATTTTTACATCAGACCTTTAGAAAGGGCAGAGTATTTTTTGAGTCTCTACCTAACACTATCTGATAATCAGGCCACTAAGGTTTTTTAAGTCAGAACACCTAAAATGAGTTAAAAGTTTTATTGGAATATTCACTAGATCTTAAATAGGATAGATAAAGTTAAGGGTGGAACTAAAAATATATATAAAAATATATAATATACGAAATATATCTTTTTATCTTTAAATATATCTTTTATATCGTCTCTTAGAAATACTGTAAGAACTAAAATCATGGGCATATATACCATATATTTTATAGTCTAAAAATACATTATGCTTTAAAAAGTGTACTTGGTAACCCTGGAAATAACAACAGCGTAAATGAACAATAAAGAATGTACCCTAAAAAGATATAAAACATTGAATTCTTGACATGTAGTGTATTCTGTGAAACATGCAAAAAATTAGACAGGTGTAAGAGCTGAGGTGGAAACTGCAACTTACCTCCTGAACTGTTTCCATGTTTTGAATATGTAGAAAACTATTTCAGTTTCTGTATTTTAAATTCACTTCCACTTGATAACCGTTTTCACAGTGTCTGTCTTGATGTAGGTAAATCCCAGTTTGAGTTAGCGAGCTTTCAGTTCATTTGTACAACAGATGACTATCAGATAATGTTTTATATTGCACAAAAATGTTTTGTCGTACCTCGTGTGTTCTGGATCACTTAGTCATTTTGTATACTCTTCAGAAAAGAAGAGCTTAGTAACTGTTGTAACTTAATTTCTACTAATACTTTAAATGGTGTCAGGGCGCTATCTGCTGTTTCCATACCTTTCAGCTTTAGAAGTAGCCACTACTGTATCCCTGGCCGTAAGTTTGAAATATCCTTCTTCTTCTAGACCCCTGTGGAATTGTTTTCTGGGCCCTTATGAAATTAATTTTTAGGAAATTAGTCTTTTAAAAATGTATGTTTATATTTTGCAGAAGAAGGATGCATTCTACTAGTGGCAAAAGACATCCCCAAGGAGATCCAGTGTGTGCTATTAGTATTTAAAATAGCTTTAACTAACTTAGTTTTGGGTTTGTTATCACCACCCTTTGCTTCCACACTGCAGTTGTGTGCATCTTAAAATTGGTCTTCTGCCTTCTATGTGTGACTCAGACCAAGTAGTGATCTATGCTTTGTCTTGCATAGCAAATAAAGAGAACTTAGGGGTCTGAAGCCGTTTCTGTATTTGCCGTATGGGGAACCTTCTTGTCCATGTGGAGTGAGAATCTTGTTATTTAGATTGAAAGATTTCTGGAGGTAATCTTTTCCACCTCCCCTCAGGATGCTCACGTATGAAGAATATGATTTGGTATTAGAAAACGCTGGGCATGTGGAAGTGTCAGACTTCTGCCTTCGCAGTAGGCATTTCTGTTTGTCTTGGGATTTAACGTATGGGTTCCTCTTCTGATGACAGGTGTCTTTCAGACACTGTTAATGCCTCTGCCTTTTGCATTTTCATAGTTGAAATGTCTATCAAAAAGTGAGCATGTGTGCTTTCCTTACTAGTGATTGTCTGGCATAAAAATGCACATCCTGAGAGTAGGGAACAAACCACTGTGGCCTTTTCCTCCCGAAGGACTGTCCTCACAGCAAAGCTAGAATAGTGCTGCCTTTCTTCCTGGTCATGTGCCTCTAGCATTCCTCATTAAATTTTAGATGTAAATTTGAAGGTTAAGAAGGAGTAGAAGTCACACACTGCTGCGGCTGACAGCTGTGATTTCAAGTTAGTCAGGCCAAGGATAGCCTAAAAGCTACATTTCTGTGTCCCTGAGCAAATGCTGCAGTGGCTTACCTAGTAATGAGAGGCAGGAATGTCTGTCCGTGTGTACCTGAGCATCCTCTGGAGCTTCACTTTATGTGGCTAGGGAAATTCAGTGTATAAAATGCAGGCGTCACTATTTTCTGTTGCTTCTTAAACACCAGGAAGAATACTGTAGTCTTCATGTATTTAACAAATGGGCAGTTTTTTTCAGTCTCTTTCTCATTTAATTATTTAGATTTTCTTTTGATGAATACGAGCTTTATTTAAAAGAAAAAAATGTCCCACAGTATTTTATTTTGTGTAAACTCAAGTGGTTACATGACTTTGTGGAGAAGCTCTGGTTAATGCTCAGCTTTGCTCTTGAGTCAGTTGTTTAAGCAGTAGGTGTACAGTGTGCGTTCGGTTGTATGTGTCTTTCATTTGTTTTTAACTTTTTTTAATAAAGTCTCAGAATATCAGTGTATAATTTTCCTCTTCCAGAGCAGAAGTTGTTTTCCCTGCTCAATTCAAATACAAACATGTAGATGGTCTAATTTCAGGGTGTGAGATTGCCTTTGAAACCAAAGCAAAATGAATCCAGTCTTCAGCCGTCTTCCAAAAGAGCAAGGTAAGAATAGCGAGCCATTGTTGCCAGTAGTCCTTGGTTGACTTTTCCACAGAAGTGTCAGCTGGCCACCAGTCTGCTTCCGTCCTGTGTTCTGCTAACTGAAATAACCATTAATATTTTTTTGGGTGTTGCCGGCTACGCAACTGGTAGTAATAAAACAACCGAGTGAAGTAGTAAAAGAATTGGAAGAGAATAGAAGCAGAATATGTTCTGTTCTGAGCCTAGTAATTTTTTCTTCAGAAGAAGATTGATCCTGCCTAATTCTCATTCATCTGAGCGTTTCCATTGGTAAAAGTTGCAAGGATCTGCTTGTCTAGTTTTAAAGTAAAACAATTTTGGGCCCAGACTTCACCTCCTGCTGTATTTCATGTATTTTTTAGGATTGAAGACTTACCATCACCTACTAAAAAACTCACCCCAGAACTGACGCCAATGGTGCTTTTCACAGGATTTGAACCTATGCAAGTTCAGCAGTACATTAAGGTAACTTTCATGATTATGTCTTGTGAAATACATTGAAACATCTGATAACTTTTTTCTTGATGTTCAGTTGTCTTGATTAAGTAGCGTATACTTGATTAGCATGTAGCTAGTGGATAAAATGCCATACTTACAGGTGCTGAAGTTAGAGTGTAGATTTATGTGAAGTGAGTTTTATTTAGCAGCTGTTCTGCCTTAGTTAACTACTTCACACTTCTGCACTACTTGGTTTTAATTCCCATTTAATTGTCTTAAAGAGCAAGAAAACCCCTTCCACATTTGTTTTGAATCAGCAAGCTTCATGAGCAAATTTGGGTGAGAAAAGTAGTGATGCTTGTATTGGATAATACCCAAGATTCTTCTAGTTGCAGTTGTTGTGTAATGCTAAATGCTTCACAGAAAGCTGATGACAAAACTTATGGCAGATGTGAGATTATAACTTCCCGTGCAGGTTTTGTTCTGTTCCCTAATAAAGCTGTCTCAAAACTCTTTAAGTAATTTGTAACATTCTTCTAACGCTATAAAAATCCAATCATTCCTTGAACCTTAATAATTAGTAAGTAGTATTTCCAAAAGAACATTTAATTTACATATTTTTTCCTATCTTGGCTGAGGTTTGAAGCACAGGGTTGTTCTGGTGTTTTACTTTCAGTCTTACCAGGTAAAATCTATGCCTGGAAATACTGGGTTTTCAATGGCTATGAATTCTGTCAAAATTAATCACCTTTAGTAAAAAAATTACAGTAATACAGAAATATGCTCTGTTCACTGTGTCATTAAGAGCTTAGTTTTATTTGATGGTGTGTTATGATTCTTCTTTCTTTTCGCCTTGCAATTTTAAAGGACTGTTCCATTCTGATTTGGTTTTTGTACAACTTTTAGAAACTCTATATCCTTGGAGGTGAAGTAGCAGAATCTGCCCAGAAGTGTACCCATCTAATTGCAAGTAAGGTGACCCGAACTGTCAAGTTCCTGACAGCAATTTCTGTAGTCAAGCACATAGTAACTCCAGAGTGGTTAGAAGAGTGTTTCAAATGCCAGAAGTTTGTTGGTAAGTTAAACTAGTAACAATTTTTATAGTAAACTGAAGATTCACTGACAGGTGGATTTAAATATACTTCGTTATTTTGAGTTCTGATTTCAGTGTTTCTTGCCAGTTCTCTAAAATGCTTAGTTTTTGAAAGCAAAGATTGTAATTCTATAGCAAGTCTATCATAGTTCACAGCTTTTGAAGAACTATGTACAAAGTTTTGTAAAACAATTTTTAGTCAACTTCTCTTTCAGTGAGCATTTTGTTTCATTTACTTTTAATTTGATTTAGTACAGGGTTTTTTTTTCCCTTAAATGAAGTAGAAACATCCTTTATAAGTTTGCTTTAGAGGGATTAAGTAGTTGGGTGTTGTTAAGTATTGTATTTCTTGTGTAGCCATTTGTGGACTTTGCCTATGATTGCATTAGTTTGAAGACTTCTTAAAAGCCAATGATTTGTTTTATGATTGTTTTATGCTTTTTATTTGTTTTCTTGCAAAAAGCTATATATAGAGATATATATATATGACATACTGCCTAATGATCATCTTGAAGACTTAAATCTATGGATGATTAACCAATAAACCAGGAAACATTTTTATAAATCTCAATAAGGCAACTTGGCTCAGCAGTTGTGAGCTGAGAAATCAATCCATTTGGAAGCTATTAGAAGATAAAGAAAATCTGGAGATTTAGAAGGACGACTGTGTTAGTGTATTATTTGAAGTACTGTATTTGCTGACAACTGAAGTTTAGTCAATTTTAGCTAATGGGCTGCCTTCACTTCCGTACCTAGTGCAATGGTGGAACACATGGCAGTTGTTCATGAAAAATATCCTACTGGTTTTCTTTGTCTTAAGTTATGAACACATCTCTTGCAGGTTGTGAGAATTGCCCTTGGGAAGACCAAATTGTTCTCCATATTTTTTTTTTTTTTTTGTTCTTTAAACTTAGATGTTTTGAATTAAATCTGATTTAGAAATACATTTGACTCAGCTTTTTGTGGAAAGGTAAAGTCAAGACTGAAACTCCATCCCTAATAAAAAGTGAAAAATCTGCTGGATATCAGGACAAGGGAAACAAAGTTTTCTCTGTTACTGCTCTGTGAAGAGTTAAGGCCCTTTCTGGGCTCCCATAGGTTGTCACAGTGATTTGAACTTAGATGTAATTGTTTCTCTTCTCTGCTTGTAGAGAGTCAACCAATAAAATTTAGCAAGTTACTCCAGTAAGTTAGAGAAAGGACAGTGGTTGTTGTTAGGTTTACAGGTGTAAAATGCACACAGAGTTTTTTTTGTCCCAAGTAATTGTGGATCACAGTTGTGAACACCCTAATAAAATGAAATATTATAATCATGTTAAAATCAGTAGGTGTGTCATTTGGAGTCCCACTGCCACCAGCTTTTTCTGATCAGATTATGTCCTGGCGTATGTTGATGTTTTTGTCTTTTGTGTGTTACATCATCAGTCTTTCTTTTTCAGATGAGCAGAACTTTGTGCTCAGAGACGCTGAAGCTGAGGTGCTTTTCTGCTTTAGTTTAGAGGAGTCTCTAAAGAGAGCACAAGTAGCTCCACTGTTCAAGGTATGCAGTTTAAAATGGCATTTAAGTAGTTGGAGCTTTTCAACGTAATTTTTTCATCATTGAGGCTGCAGGTTTTGTAGCTGAGGACAGTAAAATGGACTACCTTACAACATAAAGCATTGGTTATAAATTTCATTTTTGACTTTAAGCCTGTTTCCTGCCTAAGCATTGTTGGAATAGATATAAGCCTCAAGTGACTGGATCCTGTAAAAAGCCAAGCTCAGCATATGCTCAGTATACGTTTGTTCCTTTACAAAATCGAGAGCATTGCTCTGTTACTTGTAAAAAGCCACTTACGGAAGGGATGTATTTGGGGATTTTTGTTTCTTTTTTTGTTTTACACTAGCCTGGTAGTCAGAGCACTTGCTCATAAAAATGGGAATCTTAGAGTGATTTGCACTTCAGCCTGAGGGAAGTCTAGTCTGATTCGCCTTGAAGACTTCACTCTCCACAAGGCTGTTTGCTAGGATGCTGCAAGATGGCTTGTCTCAGTTGCACTACAGTGCAGAGAGGTGTCTGAAGACCCAAGTTGCTAGAGATTCTTCAGCCTAACTGAACTTGAGATTATGGAAGCAAATCATCTAGAAAGGGGCATTTAAGTCTAAATACTACATTTCACTCAGTTTTGCAGTTCATGTAGCTAAGGGTTTTTTTTATTCCCAGCTGGTAATCAAAGATAATCTATTTTGTGATGTGATCACCTCTATCAGTTGAGTAGTAGCAGAATTTTTGTCAGGAAGTAATAAATTGGCTATTAATTGACAGCTGGAAGTTCTTGAAAGGTCACTTACTTCACAGGCATTGAAAGAGGCACATCTAAGCTGTTCAAATTGTGGGGTTTCCCCTCTGGGAAGAATGTCAGTGGTAGTAAAGGAGAAGTCGTCAGCTGATGAATTTGTTGCTGTAAGCTGTGATACCTAACATCAGCTTACAAAGTCAGCTGCATGATTGTGTAAGAGAAAAGTCACATGATAATAAAACAATGTGTTGCAGATATCAGTTAACAAGATTTTTTTCTTATTCTTTCTTTTCTTTTTTAGGGAAAATATTTTTACATTACACCTGGAATTTGTCCCAGCCTTTCCACCATGAAAGCTATTGTGGAATGTGCAGGAGGAAAAGTGTTATCTAAACAACCTTCTTTTCGAAAACTCATGGAGCATAAGCAGAATAAAGTGTGTATAGTGTTGCTTTCTAAAATTTACTGTTAATGTTTTACTGTGTTATTCTGAGCTTACAATTAGTTTCTTTTCTTTAGAGTTTGCCAGAGATAATATTGATTTCCTGTGAAAATGACCTTCATTTATGTCGAGAATATTTTGCAAGAGCCATAGGTACGTATAAGCTCTTTGATATGTGTAAGAATTTGACATGTGTAATATCAAATTCAATGTAATTTGAACAGTATTGCTGCTACTTTGTTATTATTACTACTTTACAAGTACAGACAACTTTTGAAGCTTTCAGATACTAGTAGAATACATAGTCTATCTTGCAAAATATGGAGAAATCTGAGCCACTTGTCTGCTAGGTGTTTCTAATTGAGGTGTTTTATAGCCAGGTCACCATAAATCTCTGGAAGAATAGGCTTGAACTTGAGGCTTCAGTCCTGGGTGAGACAAGATTACTGGGTAATCAAGTTAGTTAAAGATTTAAGGTTTTTTCACTTCAGTTGTTTTAGCCTGAGTATAGAACCCCAAGACATGGTGTGCATTGGGAAGTTTGATATCCGTGGCGTGCTGTGTGTGATGTCCCTTGTACTGGCAGGCAGTACTCCCTTATGTCTTTGTCTGAAGGGGTGGAAAGGTACAGAATGGCCTCTCCTGACGTGTGCAGAATGAGGAAGAATGTAGGGTGTAAACTGTATGTATGTTTTCTGTATTTCCAGATGTCCACAATGCAGAGTTTGTCCTGACTGGAGTCCTTACTCAGACACTGGATTATGAATCATATCCTTTTTCTGTAAAGTCTGTCTGCTGCTTAGGGAAGTGTGGTGATTAAGTTTTTCTTAATTAGGAACTAATGATTTATAAATTTTTAGGATGTGTAATGTTTCCTTGATAGGAGGGTAGATTAACACACTGAAACCTAGCTTAAATTCAAAGTGGAATTACTTTTTGATGGGAAATACTTCAGTGGAGGTGGGAGACAGGCTTGTAAGAAAGTAATAGTAGTAGAATTTTAAGCAACAAGAAAAAAAACTTGACATTAAAGAAAGTATTTGTCACAAATTCCATGCAGATGAGGAAAACAGCTTTTTAATGACGATTATAAACCCTGTTTGGTGAATACAGTGGAGGGACCAGTGTCTTTATGCATGCTTTTAACATGTCTGTTCTGTGTCTTTATGCATGCTTTTCTTTCGTATGAGTTCTATTTTGCAGTCATTTCTTAAAGTTGTTCTTTCTTAACAAACCTACATATAAATTTACTTGATGGATAGTGAAATGCCTTACTGCTTTGGAATGCTTGGAGCATTAGATCTAGCTGTTCAGCCATTGTACAAAGCAACTAAAACTTCCTGTGGATGCTGTTTTCCAGCTGTTTTCCTAGGGATGATGAGCAGTTTAAAGCAGGAAAGCAAAAATAAACTGCATCTTTTTTAGGATGTGTAATTTTATTATGCTGAAACATAATTTACTATGTTTTGTATTATACTACCATTTTAAGAGATCCCACTTTAGGTATCATTAGCCCGTTTTTAACATTTTAACGTAAATGATGGTACTTCAGCCAAGAGTGTAATTTGGATGTACAAAAAAAAGGGCTTGCTATCTATTAAATTATGGTTGTTGAAGATGAAAATGTTTTGTACTTTATTTTTATTTCTTATACTCTATTTTCTTTTATATTGATATTTTGCCCACATTTTAAATAAATGTACTTTTAAATGTTTTACTCTCTATTTTAGTGGTGGTTCATTTTTTTGAATACTGTGCAACAATGGCACTCTGGTAAGAGTAAATTACTCAAATCTTTTTCCAAGCAATGTAAAATTATTTTAAGCTTATTTTACCAGGTATGTTTTAATATATGAAATCCCAGTGCTTTAAAGGGGAATCATTGTAAATGTATACATGTGTTTTTACTGAAACAAAGAAACAGCTTGAAGGAACTATAACCCTGCATATTATGCTGTTGTGATAACTTTTGTTTGTATAGTGAGTTTTCCTAAATAAATACTAAAAACCCGTCTCCCAAATCCATATTCAGTTGTATTTCCTAATACACAACAGTTCTTATAATCTGACATTACCATTTTGATCATTTTAGGTTCTAGCAGGTGAAAAAGTTATCCTGAAAGTATTTATTCTATCAACAAGCTGTTGAACTCCTGTGGGATGCGGATATTCACTTGTCTGTATGGCATCAAGCATGTTATAGCAGCTTGTGAACCATTCATAGAACAAGTAAAAATGCAAGATGAAAAATACTTTAAACAATAACTTATTTTTTTCCAGGCATTTTGTATTTTATGCTGAACTTCTTACAGGAAGGCTTTTACAAATACAGTATCATTAAACTGAGCTAAGCTTTTATTTTTAGCATATGCAAAGGTTTCTACCAAGAGATTAGAAATTTTAAATCTCTATTTTGTGCTATGTGTTAAAATATAAATCCACCTGATATTTGACCACTATTTCTGTTGCCTTTCTTCCCATGCCTCAGTTCAGTGAAGTGCTTAAACAAATGACAAACTCGAGCTGTGAGAACACAGTGGTAGTAAGTTTTAAGATGAGTGAAGTCCCATGGAGGTCAGTTCTGTGGCTGTTGCCTGTTACTGCTGCCTCTGGGTTCTTCAGCTGTCCCAAGTTACTCCTGTATTTGGCATTTCTGCTGTAAGCAATAAAGGGCCACATGATGCTAAACAGAATGGGAAAATATCTGTCAGTGTTACTGTTGGCAAGGTGATGAAAAGTAGTTAATGAGAAAGTTATGCTTTGGGTCAAGATGATTTTAAGTGAATTGGGGGTTAAAAATATATGGTACAGGGTGGGAGAAAATGCTGATTTTCCCCAAATGCCATTTACTTGTAATGAGTTATGTGCTTTTTCTTAGTGCGATGTTCAGCTCTCCATAATAACAGCTTCCTCTACATTATGAGATGGATTAAGAAGTGTAGCACGGAGACCTGATATTGGAGGTCAATGATATGATTTAATGCTTTAACTTCTAAAAATTAGTAAACTAAAAAAAATGAGCAATTGCAGTGGGAGGTAATTGTGGTCTGATGAGTTGTTAAGTAAATTAATTGTTCAGAAGTGTAGACCTGGTAAGTCTGGTCTCCTTTTACTGTCAGTGGAGGGAGAGAATATCTAAAACCTGACTTAGTTAAAGACCGCTGCAGAGAGCGGATCTCTCAGCACTTTAGCAAACTAGTTTAGTTATCTGTATCTTCACTTGGAGTACTGTGTGCAGTTCTGGTGTCCTCAACATAAAAAGGACATGCAACTGTTGGAACAAGTCCAGAGGA
>JANRGW010004205.1:14765-26996 GCA_024733675.1 Psilopsiagon aymara | reverse complement strand
TGTTATACCTTAGTTACTGGCCTGTTCTTATCTCAACCCATGGGAGTTACATTCTTTTGATTCTCCTCCCCATCCCTTTGGGACCGGGGGGGAGGAAGTGGAAGGAGTGAGCTAACGGCTGCATGGTTCTGGATTGCTGGCTGGGCCTAAACCATGACAGTTTGAGTCTACCACAGCTAGAAACTGCAGATTGTATTCTTGTTTTTCAGGAATTCATCAGTTCTCACTTGCCTCGGTCAATATTTTTGAGCTTTAACTCCTTTAATAAGGGATTTTAGCAGTTTTATTTGCTTGTTAATAGGGCTCTAGAAGCAAACACCTGCACCAAGGAATGTTTACACCAGTGATTGTTGAGGAGTGTTTGTATGTGCAATGCTGAATGATATAAATGTTGCTGACAATAAGCAATATTGTATTTCTCTTCTGCCTTCTTCCCTTGTCTCAACTTTAAGAATTCATTGTCTTGTAGATAACTTTTGTAAGAGGATCCTAGAGCTTTTGAAATGTGAATTAATTAAGATGCTTTCTTTACTTTGTAGGAGAGGAGAAATTTGCAAATTAGACTTGCACAGTTTGTTGAGATTACATGGCAGAGATTCAATATATGAAGTGACATGGGAGCAGAAGTTTCAAGCTTGGCAAACTTCAAAAAGATTCATGTTTGAAGTCACAGAAATACTTATTCCAAAAGATGGACATTCACAGACCTACCTGGTAACCAAAATAGACTTGTTAAAGCAGAAAGTCATACAGGTGGGCCTGGCAGTTGGCATAGCTTCAGGGAGAGGCGTGTAAAGCTTTACATGCAAAGATTTCCATGCACACAGTTGCATCACAATGGTACAAGTCCAGCAGTGTTGACATAAATGGTGTCTTGTTCTCTCTCTGTCAGATGTCACGTGAAAGACAGCTTTGACTAAGGCTTGCTAGTGTTCTGTTTCCTTCATTCAAGGACAGTTTTTGTATAAATGGTCTTGTGTATCCAGTCCTCCCAGGAGCTCCAGCTTATCTACAGCTCAATTACTCCAATTTATCTATAGCTAGAGAGTTGTTCTTTAGTTGCTTCTTTATCAGATCTGTTACCCTTTGCACACCTGCTAAGATAATTTTTCCCTCTTTTCATCTTTTCCTGGTGTTTTTTCTAAGCACTTCCTATGGTGCAACAACATGGTCCATCACTGGAGGGACCTGCTTTGCTCTTTCTGAAAATTAAGAACTTTTTCCACAGATTTCACTCTTTGCATCCCTTCCTCTATTTAACATTAGCAGTGAAGTTAGATCTGATACATCTATTAGAATAATAGACTCATGGAATGTTTTGGGTTGGAAGGGAAAGATCATCTAGTTCCAACAGCCCTGCCATAGGCAGAGACACCTTCCACTAACTAGGACAGCATCTGCTGTTCTTTAGCTGGTGGCTTTATTTGCGGATGGCTGATTTAGCTATTGGCAATTAATTCATATATATTTTATTGTGACATACTGTGAATACATGATTTTAATAGAGAAATTGTGTTCTTCATGCCTCTCTCCTGAAAGGGTGATAATTGCACAGTCATAAAAAAAATTGACAGCTGCAGTGATGATGCTTGAAGACCATGTGGCAAATTAATCCTGAAACTGAGTGAAGTCTTCAGTTTAATAGTCACAGAGTAGTCTGTCTTTCACTATAAATATGATCTGTTTTACACTGAGGAATCTTTAAATCCCTTTGTTACAGATGATTCCATAGCTTTTAAATGGCCCTCAAGGAATCTGCTTCTCAAAGTCTGTCTAGTGCTCAAAATACATTTTTAGTGTGTCAAAAGAAATCCTGAAAAGAGACTGATTATTGTGCAAATAAGATGTAAAATTTATATCTTAAAGTTTCATTATACAAAGGCTCAACATTTCTGGAAAACAGAGAGCTAAATTTCAGTTGTGGTGAAGAAACTGTAAAGCTGAGAGAGTGTTAAGAAAAAACACATTGCTAGTTCTTGGTTATAGTCAGTAGAACTTACATGCTTATGGATGTACTTGAGGAGTGTGTGTATATATAGATTTTATAATCAGTGTATATTCATACTATATGTGAAAGCATGCAATAATTCATTTTAAGAAAGCTGGCTGAAAAATAACTGATTAATACTGATTGCAGAGCATTATTTTGCTTGTAAATCTGAGCTTCATTTAGAACAGAACTCCTGTCAGGGAGTCTGGATAAATCTCTTAGAGCAGGGTTTTACAGTCTAAGTGTAGAGCTCTCTTCTATTTTTTGGAGCTACTTCTTCATCTCAACACAGGGAAAAAACAGATATTGTCAATAAGATACAAATTTTGTTTGTGAGTTTATATACTGCTACTGCTTCCTACATTTTTTTATTTTTTTTTTTTTTTTAGGGGCTTGCTGCCATGTTTCGCTAGGATTTCTAAGCAAATTTTTCCACGTAGGCTGGGTTAGGCCCCTTCTCTTTCAGTCACTTGTTCTCTTACAACTCGATGCTTCCCTTTGTCCCTCAGAGGTCTGTACTGGAACCGATACTGTTTAATATCCTCATCAGTAATATGGACAATGGGATTGAGTGCACCCTCAGCAAGTTTGCAGGTGAGAGCAAGCTGAGCAGTGCCGTTGAGGGATATGCCTGAGAGATTGGCTGCTATCCAGAGGAACCTGAACAAGCTGAAGTGGGCCTGTGTGAATCTCCTGAGGTTCAACAAGGCCAAGTGCAAGGTCCTACACTTGGGTTGGTGCAACCCCAGTATCAGTACAGGCTAGGGATGAAGGAATTGAGGTCAGCCCTGCAGGGAAGGACTTCGGGATAATAGTGGCAGGAAAGTTAGACATGAGCCAATAATGCAGGCTTGCAGCAGAGAAAGCCAACTCTATCCAGGATGCACCAAAAGAAGCATGACTGGCAGGTCAAGGGAGACAGTTCTTCTCTGGTGAGACCCTACCTGGAGTACTGTATACAGGTCTGGAGTCCTCAGCGCAGGAAAGGCTTGGACCTGTTGGAGTGAATCCAGAGGGCCACAAAAATGATCAGAGGAATGGAACAGCTCTCCTGTGAAGAGCGGCTGAGAGGGTTGGGTTGTTCAGCTTGCAGAAGAGGAGGCTCTGGGGAGACCTTAGAGCAACCTTCCAGTACCTAAAGGGGGCCTTTAAGAAAGATGGGGACAAACTTTTAAGCAGGGCCTGTTGCAATAGGACAAGAAGTAATGATTTTAAATTGAAAGAGGGTATATTTAGACTACATATTAGGAAGAAATTTTTTACAATGAGGGCAGTGAAAAAATGGGACAGATTGCCCAAAAAAGTGGTAGATGCCTCATCCCTTGAAACGTTCAAGGTGAGGTTGGATGTGGCTCTGAGCAGCCTGATCTGGTTGAAGATGTCCCTGCTCATTGCGGGAGGGTTGGACTACATGATCTTTAAAGGTCCCTCCCAACCCAAACTATTCTATGATTCTGTACCCATGGATCTTCTTTTTGAGACAGCCACTCTGGTTTAAAGTGACTTTGAGATGGCAATCGCTCTTGCTTAAAAACATCTTGATATGTGTTGTTTTGAAACAGAGTAGGTGCTGGTTAATCTGCACACGGATATGCTCTGGGTGAGATGCTACTTCCTGTGGTGGCTGGTAAGGTGCTGCTTATCTCAAAGCTTCATGAGGTGCTGGAAACCTTTTACTAATTAAGTTATGATAAGTTTTCATAGTATGAGTCTTGAGCTCTCAGTGTGACCTGTATGACAATACAAGGTGTTGCATGGTGGGAAAGCTCATTAACTTCAGAGTACTCCTAAAACCTCCTTTAAAGTATTCTGATGTAAAACAAAAGAAAATCTGGCTTATATGTTTGTTTCTTACATGTATTAAATATGATTTGTTACATGCTACTTTCTTTTCCTTAATTTTATGTTCTAGTAAGTAGGTTTTTTTATGGTGAGATTCTCGAAGTTTGCTTTTCGTACTTGTTCAGTCTTTGTCTCCAAAATGTCCCAGTTATAGTTCATAGAGTTCAGAATTTGTGAGCTATATGTTTGCACAATGATGTGCTTGCTGCAGCTTCTTGTGGTACTCCAAAGGGACTGTGCAACACCCCAGCAACAATCAGCTTGACATGATCTCATAAGTGGAGTCCTGCCAATTCTGGTTTGCTGAAGTCTTCAGAGGCAAACCTAAGGGCTTGCATGTATCTTGAGTAAAAGGGTTATGTGACAGGTGCAAAATGAACACCAGGACATAGTTTTCAGATATGCTTTCTGGTTTTAATTGTGGATCCCATTGCCACATGATGTGGTGGATGCTGCAAGATTTAGAGGGCTCTAAAATATGAGATATGTCCAGGGTGATAGCCCTGGACACCTTATCCCCTTCCCTCCCCCTGCACCTTCAGATGCATATAAATAAACACACAAAAAAAGAGCTTTAATAATTAAGGAAATCCTTGAGACACAGACTCATGAAGCCTTGGAGGTAATAATGGGAAAGTAATCACAGTATACTTGTGCTGTTCTACCTTTTCAAGGCATTCATTTCGTAGGTCATTGTCAGAGAGTGGCTGTATAGACCTCTTTTATTCTGATCATTACAGCTGCTTTTATGCTTAATCTGCCATTTAATAATTTAGGAAAGGAGTGAGGTTTAGCATTGAATTTCGACCACTGCATGTGAAGGTTGACTTAGTGTATTCTAGTACAAGCTGGTAGTAGTTAGGTCCTGTTGTTTTCTTCTTGTCCGTGGCTGGTATGTTCAGTGAACATATGAGACAGTCCAGTGCTGGAACTGACATTACTTGGAACATATGCTGTGAATCATGAACAAAGAGATGACGAATACTCTTTCTCAATGAGGATAAATGTAGTAACAAATTAGAGATCTAAATAGAGTTCTGTAAAAAATGATGTTTTGAATTATGTAGAGGCTTGTGTAACCTTATTCTGGGATGTGCAATTTTCAGAGTTTTCCATCACCTCAAATTTGCATTTAGTTTTGGGCTTGGCCAAAAGTTTGGCCAAACCTCAGAATTCAAACTGGGCTGAAGTTGCCAAAAGCTCAGGTCAAACCACTCAGAGAAACAATCTGATGTTGCAATATTTGCTACACAGGACAGTGGCCGGGATTGGAAACTACTACACTGGATTAAGTATAAATAAACTTGAGCAGCTGTCATCCTCTCTAGACAAAGCAAAAGGAATCAATGAAGATTCCATACCTTTGTGATGAATATATTTGATATCAAAAGTCTGTGCATGAGTTTGTGTAGTGCCTCCCTGAAAGCTGTCAAGCCCGTTGTTGGTAATGTGATATAACAGCATATTTTTTGTTCTTAATTCCATTCTTTTGCTTCCTCCTGCCCCCTTGTCATGGTTTAAGCCCAGAAAGTAACTCAAAACCCCCATCTGTTAAAAATAAACAAATAAATAAGCAATCCCTTGTTGTTTAAATATCCTCTGTCATATAGAAAGCAGCATAGGAATGTGGAGAAGGCATAGGAGAAAAGAACTTGTGTTTCTTGCTTAGCATCTTATCCATAACATCTCCAGAGGCAGCGTGAAGAGGACATGTGATGTGCCATCACTCATTTTAACACCTTCAGGAATGTTTCTTCAGTGGTTTATAGTGCAGTGTGCAAGTCCATCATGGCTGCAACTAAAATGTTCTTCTCAAACTGCATCTCTACAGACTGTGCAGACTGCCCTTAAGTGTCATAGCTGTTGTACAAAATATGAAGTCATGTTCAGAAGGCAGTGTTACATCTGTTGCAATCTTTTATAATGTGTGTATTTAGGAGACTATTTACATTAGATTGAATTACAGTTTTATTACATGTAATTTTTGTTGCTGCTTGTCTCCAGCGCTGGTTGTACCTGTTATTATTTTTGCCATATATTTTCTTTTAAATTGTTTAACTTTTGTGCTATCATGAAACTTCTTTTCCATACACTAAAACCTGTCACTGTGTATGTATGCAGAACTAAAAATCGTAATTCCTTAAAACAGTGATTAATTTTCATTTCTTTGAGTTTCAGTTTGTGAAATATGGATTTTTAGGAATCTTTATTATTCCCCAATGTAGCTATGTAACTTTTCACAACTTGTCTTTATTTGGAAAAAGAAAATGCAAACACCAAAACACAGAGCAGTTGGAGTTTAGAGGAGGTTTATCTGGCACAAATCTTTGCATATTTGTTTGTTGATTATGGTCTACTTGCCAGTAATCCAAGTGTCAGGTCCTCTCATGTGAAGCTACTTGAGCTCATATTGGGTGTAGGGCTTCCAGTTGAAGGAATTGGGAGACCCTGTGAAAAGCCTCAAGCAACAGCAGCAATAACTGGTTCAAGTAACCAATCTGCTTATATTGCTGAATGAATTGCTGATATGGATACAGCCTGTGTGTCACATTCTGGTTTTGGTCTATTACATTACTAGCTTTTTCTAGTTACTGAGAATTGTCTCATTTTGTTTCAGACAGTTCTGTCATAACTGGTACTATTCTTTTCAATTAAACATTAGCTTTCTTGTTAGCAGAGTGAAAGAATTAAAACTAAGACTTTGATCTGTGTTGGATCCGTTGAAACTGTTTAAATGTAAACCGGTCTGTAGAGTCTTCAGAGAAATTTTGGTAAGTTGGCAAAGTGGATTTAAAACTTTTAAAGGCCTATTTGTGATATAGGTAAGTTCTAACATATTCTTAACTCTTAGAATTGAACCTGCGAGTGTTTATCGAGTCTTAGTCCCCCTGCTTAACCAGTAAAAGATTTAATTCTCATATTGAAAGTGTTACAGGTTACCTCGAGTGTACAATATATTTTTGCTTTGTTTTATGGAAACAGCAGAAGTATGCTGCAGCAAAGCTGCTGCAGTAGCTTGTTGCTCAGATGTTTCTTCAAAGATTCATGCTACTTGTTTTGGTCCCAAGCTGCATTTCAAAACTGTAGAAATTTTGCACTTTTTTTAAAGAGGACAATGTTTTAAATCTAAATATGGCACAAATCTGAAATTTGCACATCAGGTAAAAGATCAGAAACAACCTCCTTTGTTCCACTCCTATTAATTAACAGAACAGAAACATACCCAATAATCTTTTAATAAATTTACTTTCAAGCTAAGAGTTTTGCAATCAGTGTGAATATAATTCTGAAAGTCTGTGTCAATATTATGTATTTTGTCATCAAAGCACATTTGGTAACAGTTACCAGTTTGGCTTTGTTTTGGATTTTTTTGTTTGTTTTGGTTTTTTTTTTTTTTTTTTTTCCTGTCTGTCTAATGGTCTTCAAATATTTATCTACTGTACACTGAATGTTTTTATTTCAACTTTGTTTAGTTAACTTCTGCTGCTTCTGCTGTTGTGGCACTGGAGACAGATATGTCTACATTTTGTACTAATTATTGGAGTAATGAGAGAAGATGGGCCCAACAGTTATTTTTCTGAAGCTGTTTTCAAGAGTTAGTTGTCTCAAAAGGTAAATATTGATAAGAGGTGCAGTGTTTTATCATAACTTTTAGAAGTGCCTAATGCATTGTGGTACTCTGCGAAGAGATGTGAAATAGTTTCCCTTTAAGAGTGCTTATTTAAGTGAAAAAGTCTCTTAAAGGCTTGAATTACATGCTGACTTACTCTGTGATGTCATACTCCATATCTGTATTGTTTTTAACAATAATTAATGGCAGCACAGCACAGAAAGTAGTACTGTATTGTGAACATGAAAACTGCTGTATTTGGATAGTCAGTAAGGGAAGAAACATTTTAATTCAGATCTCAGGTTGGTTATCTGGTTTACATGGCTACTACAAAATTAAATAGATCAAGACTGTAAGAGAGTAAATGATCTAACATTAAGAGATGGAGATGCTTTTTCAAGAGACCAAAGATGAAATTTCGTGGTTCCTTGTAAACTCCATTAAAATGCTGCTTAAATGTCCTATTCATTAAGCATAACTGTGGCTCAGGAGAATGCTTAGAACTAATGGCTGAAGAACTAAAGCTGTGTTCATTAGATATGATGCATATATAAGCAAATGTTAATTTTGCTTATTGTTTTTAAACACATAGCTATTACTGGTAGCAACCACAATAAAAACATAAAATTAATCCAAAGGAAAGAAACTGGGTATTCCTGAAAGTGAAGGACAAGCTACCAAAGTGGTACCAAATAGATAGAGTTTATTCTTCTCTACCCTCACAACAGCTGTTCTAGTGAACCGTCCACCCCTTGCCTCTGTTTGTCTGCTCACCATTTTTTTCATGAACATCGGGGGCTTTAAATCTGTTGCTATAATTTTTTTTAAACTAACACATTAATGAAAGCAATATGTTATCCCCAGCCTCCTTTTTTGGGCTCACTGGCTCACAGGGCTAAACATAGTTGAATAAGACTATTGTCCAAGTGACAGTTTCACAGTGAGATAAATCCCATAAACTCAGATGAATCTTCTTCATTGACAGGAACTGCAAAAACGTGACTTGGTCATGTACACATTTTAAGTTTCTGTCTAAACATTCCTGATACTAGAGTGGTGCCATTTGTGCTTGCTGTTTCTAAGGTCTCAAACAGCTTTTCTAGGGCTTCAGAATTTGTCCATAAAGAGTATGTCAGGAGTTGGCCTTCTTATGGAAGGGCTTAAGTAACCAGGTAACAATTAAAGCATCTTTTCTCATGTCTGATTAATTATTATTTGTCAGGCTATCAGTTTAATTAAATATTAAAAAAGAGAAGGACTAAGACTTTGTGAGTTATATGAGGATATGGAATGTGTTTCATATTTATGAATGCATGAAGGGCAGTATTATTTAACTGTAAATGAGCAAGCATTCTTTAGAGCTTATTGAATTCACACTAACAGGTTAGCTGTCTGGTTCCTTAGTTCCAGTTACTTGCCTCGAGCACTGTCCAGTATTCACAGGATGACCCCAAAATGCAACAGGGAATTAATGTAGCCTTATGCATGAGAAGACCTGTTCTTTAATGTCTCCATCATGACATTTTAAAGTTCTTGTCATTATGTGAATATAACTGCAGAATGGTGTTATTGGTCAGAAAATCATCCAGTCTTGAATTCCTTACTGTGTTTGATCTTCTGTAGCAATGAAAATAAATGCAGGAAAAGTGTGCAACTTGGACATATTTTGGCTTCAGCAATAAACATCTGCTTCCAGATGTGATTTGCAAGCTGAAGTGTGCTTTCACTCGTAGAGCAGCTCAAAGAACTTGTTAGATTTTTTTTCCATGCAATTAGAATTGTTAAGTACTCTTAACAACAACCACAAAAGAATGCAAAGACCTCGTGCAGAAAGTACAGATTCTAAACAAGAGTAGAAAGCACCTCCATTAGCTGCTGCCTTATGAATCATTAACTTTACATTATATTTGCTCTTATTATAGTATATTAGTACATTAAATAATAAGGGCAGTGTCCAGCATCCATCACTATAGTAAAACTTCATTTTGAATCTAGCTTAGGTAATTGCAGCTACCTTACAGGTGTCCCAGCATGTAGGGTTATTTGTTCCTAAGTACTTTTTTCCTTCCCTTTGTTCTGGTTTTCTGATTGAATTTCTGCACAAGACAATGAGGCAACAAGGACATTGTCTTTATCTCTTGCCACTCCCTCAACTCTAAAGGAGACCTAAAGGCAGGCAGTTGTGATTTGGCCCCATGCAGTGCCCAGCCCTCTCCGGTAACAGGGACGATTTGAACTGACTTTCCAAGATGACTGCTTTCTGGTCCTTCGAAATTGATTATGTGGTCAGTGAAAGTTTTTAGGTTTTTGTTTTGGTTTTGTTTGTTTGTTTGTTTGTTTGTTTGTTTTTCCCCACAGTGTGCTTCTGTCCTAGTTATTACAGGAATAAAAGATGAATTTTAAAGCTGTCTAATTTTAGTCAATAAGGGCAATGTGGTATGTTAAGCTTCATCTCTGGTCCTAGTGGGATGCTCAGAGGCCAAGTCCCCTGAAGTAACACAAGAGATGCATGATCCTATTTAGTCTCAAAATAGAAAATTGTAAGGTTTTTGAAAGGATCTGAACTAATGACATTCTCTATTATGGAGTAGTATGGTGAAATTTAACGTGATGGAGTGTGAGGAAGGTGTGGTCAATTTTGAGCATTAGGCAAAAGTAGGCATTTCTTGAGGCAGGCATGCTTTACCCTTGTTTGGATAGTTGTTATCTTCTAGGGTTTTTTGAGTATTTTTCGTTTCTATTTTTCATAATACTTGTTGATAACTGATACTTTAAAATTCTGTATCTGCATTCTTCTTTGTCCTGTTAATCACATGGCTTGCAGTTTAGAAGGTGACTTTCAAACAGTAGTGGCATTGTAGCGCTGATGATCTAAGGATACATGCAGGTCAGATTTATAAGGAAATGTTGTATCATTTGCTAGCTCTGCTGACATAGAAAAGAATGGAGACCTTTTAGATGTACTAATCCTTCTTCAGGCTACAGAAATATGCATTTATACAAGTAAGCATTGTAAATCTGAGAAATTGTCTCTTGGGTAAGTAATGCAAGTTCAATAGTGTAATATGTTTTGAGGGGGTGGGGTTGGTTCTGTTTTCTCCTTTGAAGATTAGTTTTTTAAATTTAACTCTTTCTATAGAAATGCCCCCAATCCTGTGCAACAGCAGCCTGTGTGTGGCAGAGAGGAAAAGTTGCTTTAGTCAGCTTTGGTGTTAAATTTCTTGGGTATTTTGTTGGATTGTTATAACCTTATTATTTTATATATGTATCCTAGGCTTTCATTGCCTTTTCATTGGGAATGGAAGCAAAAAAGAGAGCAGATGATTTGCCAGGTGGAAACCATCTTTCGTGAAAAGTATATGCATAGTATTGATTTTTGTAGTTTGTACTTCTGGGCATAAAGTAATAGATTTAAATGAATCATTCAAGCTAGCGTGCTATTTCTCTTTACTCTCTCCCTTCACATGCACACCTTTTTTTTCCCAAACTGTTTTACAATTGACCTTAACTTTAATGTCTTTTTTCTCTTGATTTTGGAAGAAGACGCTTGAAAAATGTTAAGAAAAATTTTCCAAACTTTTTTGACTTTGAGGGCAGTTTACAAATTCTGTTGTCAATAGTTCAAGTGTGTATATGTGTGTCCACACCTAAAAAATATGATTGTCGCTTATATTCATTAAACTCAAATAGCTTTTGAGTTTTGATTAAGGTGATGCTACTATAGTAGCTTGCTTAGAAAAAGTGACATTATAGATAATGTATTATGTATTTTTTAAAATATACCACTATCATTGAGCAAGAACGTCTTTAAAAGCAGATAGAGGTTTTCTTATGATCTTGTTTATTCCTGATCTGTTCCTTTTATTTTTTTTTCCATGGACAAATAATCACTTAGAAGATGGATAGATTCTCCAGTCACTGTCAATCTGCAGAATAATTTCAGGCAGTACTTTTCATTATATTTGTGAAACATTTTCCTGAAAACTTGAAATCTGAGTAGGCCCAAGAGCAGCACAAAAGCAGTAGAGACAATTATTCATAAAATATTTTGTTCACACTATAAAGTAACTTTGGAGTTATGTTGGCCTTCTCTTTGGGATGACTACATAAATACTTATGCCATAAATGCCCTTTAAGGATTGTTGAGGTAGTGAAAATCTATGTCTTCTTAACAAAACATCTGTAGAAATATACAGAATTCTATACATAGGATAGCTTTTTAATGCTCTGGAATGCTAGACAATGTGTTAACTGCTCTGGTTCTCATTCAGACAGAAGTATTTTGTGAACCAGTTCTGAAGTTGAGGATATGTGGTGAAGAGTGTTGGCATGGAAAATGCGTTTTCTCCATTAAGTTGTCTTGCTCTCTGCTACTCTGTAGACTTGAGGCAAGTTTACAGGAAAAGTGGTAATCTTCATGGAAATTCATGCTGAATTTTTCATTAGAATAATTTTATTGTTTAAATAAATCAAAGGAGAAAATGATTTAAATAAGAGATTACAAACTACATCTCTGTATTACATATTTCTTTTTTCAGTGTTTTTCCTGTACTTCTGGTGCCTCTTCCCATAAAATTATGGTGTTTTGCCCTTCCTCGTGCCAAAAGGAAAACATTTGCAGCTGTGTGTATCTTCTAGCCATCTCCCATTGCTTTTATCTTAAATATTCTTGTATGAATTCTAAAAGCTCTAATATAGTTTCTAATAAGCATCTATACAAATAGAGTGTTACATTTCAGCATAAAAATATAAGCTTTATAGTAATAGAATCTGACTTCTTTTCCCTTCT